>JAKTZW010000375.1:0-25066 GCA_030579015.1 Zhuliangozyma blackwelliae | reverse complement strand
ATGGAAATATGAGATAAACTCACGTGAGAAGGAACATTATTTCGCCATAATTGTTGAATTGCTTTTTTTCTTTCTTTTTTTTTTTTTTTTTTTTTTTTTTTTTTTGGGGGGTTTTGACGTTTTCGGCTTTGTCCGATCTGCTGCTGCTGGGGAACGGGGGAATGCGGGAAAGGGCCTGGGGCAAAAGGCGGCGACAGCGGCGACAGCGGCAGCGGCGGCGGCTGGGGGGCGGCCCTAGTACTACTTGACAACCTCTGGCTAATCGTCTATCCGCCCATTATCTTTATTTTTTCAACCCTCTTTTCATCGCCTTCCCCTTCCCCATTTCTCTTCCCCTTCTCTGTCCCTTCTCTGTCCCTTCCCCTTTCCATTGCTCTTCCCATTCTCTGCATTTTCCCTTCCCCTTCCCCTTCCCCTTGCAAAGGAGATCTGTTGAGAGGCATAGTCAACTTTGTAGCAAAGCTAATGCAACCACAGATCTCTCAAGGGGAAGGAGACTGCCTCTCTCTCTCTCTCTCTCTCTCCCTCCCTCCATGTATAGAGTCATGGTCATTGCCTCTTTGCTTCTACGTCTTCCCGCGCTCTCTAGACCTTGACTTTCTCCCACCATCGACTTGTCGTAGTTGCCTTTCTTTCGCCAAGCATTGTTTTCTGCCCTTTCTTTTCCTTATCTTCCCCAATCAGGCGCAATCCAAAAAGGCAAGAACGAAAATCGCCGTAATGGGCTAAAAAGCGGGCGGGTCTGGCGTGACAAATTCTATTGCGAAAAGGCGTCATTTTTTTGCAATAATAAAAAGAAAAAAAAAAAAAAAAAAGAGCGGGCTCGTTGGCTAAATCACTTCTCCCCCCTCCGTTTACGGAGGGGGGGAAAGGAAGTGGTAACATGGGCCGCCCGTATTGCTCAATCGCTCACCACCTTCGTAAACCCTTGTTTTGGCGCAAATAAACGAAAACAGAAAAAACATGAATTAGAGTGAAAATATACATCATGCCTCTGACAATCAAATAATAAACCACAAGAAAAGAAACGCCTTGACGTCTCCTTGGATCAAACACATTACCTGAGTGCGGTCCGTCCATCCCCTCCCCATCCTCTCTCCCCCTCCCCCATAAACAGCTACACCACTCACTGAGCAGTACTTCAAAAACTTCAGTATATTGTCCCAAAAAAAAAGCTTCTAAATATCCCAAAACTATGCCCGGCCGGCATTCTTCAAATTCTCCGCTTCAATATCGTCAACCAACTTTCTATACTTTTGCTGGCTGTAGCATTGCTCCAAAAACACCTTGTACTTTCCATTCAACAACTTTCTGTCCGGGTCACTATCGTCACTGGGGTAAATCACCTTGCCTGGCCCCGTCATCTTTTGCATAACCTTCCAGAGCAAGGCACCAGCACGGTTGGGGTCAGTTTTGGATGCAGTGTCGGCCTCAGGGTTCAATGAAGACAATGGCTTTAAACCCAAACTGGCAATCTTGTGGGAAAGATCCTTTTGCGCACTCGACTTGGAACCAAACGACATGGGTTCTTCCTCATCGGTCTCGTCATCGCTCTTGACTGCCGCCGACGACAACGACGTCTTTCTAGGTTGATGAGCTGGCTGTTGGTTAAAGTAGTCAACCATTTCTTCATTCACCGGAGTCATTTGTGTCATTGAGTTGGAATTGCCCGAGGCGTATGCCAACCCGGAAATGTTGGTGGTGGACGTGGCCGAGGGCGCCGTGTATGGCGAGTGAGGACCCTCGCTTATCCCACGCACATTGGTTGACGATCTTCTCGACTTTTGCCGGTTGGAACAGTATTCATTCACCGCCTCTTCAGCGGCAACGGCTCCAAGCAAGGCGGATCCAAACACCACCGCCGCGTCAATGTACCGCGGAATGACAATGGGCAACCCGGTACAATCCGCCAACAACCGCATCAATAACCCATTGCGACATTGTCCTCCACTCATAAAAATACACGAAATCTGGTGGCCGCCCTTTTCCATCTCCTCCACAATCTGTCTCGTTTGTTGGGCAATAAACTCACACGCGCCAAAATACTGAATGGCCAAGTCGGCGAGCGAATTGTCCATGGACTGGCCAATAATGCTGGCCTTCATTCTCGGATCGGCAATGGGCGACCGGTTGCCGTGGAAATCGCCGTAAAAAAACAAGTGCTTGGCCAACGACACCACCGACCGCTCGCCCCTCGCGGCAACGAGATTCTCCAACTCCATATTCAAATAGTCAAACCGGGAAATGTTGGACTGCTCAGCCTTTCTGCTCAAGTCTTGAGTGGCGGGGTGGATGGCCAACACGTGCGCCAACAACTGGCCCGTGATGGATTGACCCCCCTCGGCCAACCAGTACCCTTCAGCCATAACATTCTTGTAGGGGCCCCAAACCCCCTGTACAAAACAGGGGTCCTTGGTCATGGCAAGGTGGCACGTCGAAGTACCAGCCACCGCGGCCAACCGGCCACACGCGGTGCCAATAGACTTGTCATTGTGCTGCTTTTGCAAAATGGGGATATCGGCCTGTGCGGCAACCGTGCCCACCCACCCGGCATAGGCATCAATAACGGGCGACCCAACAATACACTCGGTCGTGAGGCCCAATTGCTCCGCTGATTCCTGGGTCAAGGTGCCCACAAGGTCCCCCGCGGTTAAAAACTTGCCATTCTTACCGGGAACCCCGCCCAACCGTCTAAAATCATCCTCCACCAATTCGGGCATGTCAATCGACAATAAAAACTCCTTGCTCCACCCCGTCTCTGACCCCTCGACTCCAAGGGGCACAAACCCCTGCTTGCACACCGCCGAGCAGTGCGACCGCGTCTCCAACCCCGTGGCCTTGTGCACCAAATAGTCGGGCAAGTCGTAAAACTTGCAGTCCTCAATGCCACCCGGTTTATGGTGCTTCAACCACTTCATCTTGGGCAACTCCATCTCAATGGACATTTGCCCCCCGACATACTTTAAGCACTTGTCGCCCGTGGCATTGATCTCATTGGTTTCTTGTTCGGCGCGGTGGTCCATCCAAAGAATGACATTGTCCTCCTTGCTGTTGAAATCGGGCCCCACCGATTCCGGCTCGTCGCTCGATTCCGACACCGCCACGAGCGAACACGTGGCGTCAAACCCAATGCCAAACACTTCGTGCGGGTTGACCCCAGAGTCGCGGAGACACGCCTTGACACAGTAGCAAATGGCGTTCCAAATCTCGGTTGAGTTCTGGGTGATGTAGTTGGCCTGCAACTCCTTTCTGGTGATGGGCCGCTCGGCCAACCCCAAGATGATGCCGTTGGTGTCGATCAAGCAGGCACGAGCGGAACCCGTGCCCACGTCCACCCCAACGTAGTAAACGTCGGGCTGGGGCGCAGGCAACTGCTGGAAAAAGGAAGAGGACCTCTTGTTGTTGGATAAACTGGTGTGTGACTTGGAGTGTACCATTGTTGAAGAAGAAATAAAGTGGATACGAGGAATGGGAAAGAGGGGGGACTTTTTATAGTGGTGATGATGATGATGGTGACGATGGTGACGATGGTGATGGGGAGATATGTAATGGATTAATACTCGGAAAACAAACACAAACAGCAATCTGACAATTTTTCGGGTGATATCATAATGCGACACCCACATGCAGGAAGTGCTGTTTTTTCAGTCTCTTTTGTATTTGCTGCCCACGGATGGGGCGGTACACTGGTATACGCATAGTGTACATGTTCTGTGTGTGGGGGAGCCGGGGAAGAATAGGAGAGGACCAGGCCAGAAGATGTTGGCCGTCATGCCCGTTCTAGAGAGAGTGAGAGGGAGGGAGAGAGAGAGTGTGTGTGTGTGTGTGGACGGTTAGTCTTCGGGACAACAGAGTTGGCACAGCCTGAAAGGGGGTCCGCTAGGCAAGAATTGTTTTTCGGGGAAACAGCACAGAGCGCAGAAGACAAACGACAAAGAACAGAGCTGTGATTGGGAGAGTGGCCAATGGGAATGTCGCTCCCGGCTAGAGTTTGCAACCAACCTATTTACAAGTGGTCACTGACCCACGATTGCTCTTTCTTTCTCCATTGAGTTGCCGCCCTTTCCACCCTTTCCACCCTTTCCCCAGTGCGCAAGCGCAGCAAGGGAGAGAGGTGTACATAACCATTGGCTGCAGGCAGGCCGCGCAAAACACAACCAGCAACCAGCAACCAACAACCAACAGCCAACAACCAACAATCGGCAACTCCTTAATCAAAAACCTCGTCTCGTTACCTCGTTGCTAGACAAACTGCCAGGACAAATAAATATATGCTACACAATCAACTCTTTAAAGGTGGGTACTTTTCAACTGCTTCAACCAAGAAATCAAATTGTTCTGTATTTTCAATCGCCGCCCTCACGTGCGACGCACTTATTCGCTTCACCCCCTGTTTCTTGGCCTCTAATATTGAAACCTCCACCAAGTTGGCCATAAAGATCTCCAATGCCCTCCCCACAACAACGGGGGTGGCTTGTGCCACCTTGCCAATCTCCTCGTCGCTCTGCATAATCTTTTTGATTCTAGCGGCGGGGAAATGGGTCTTGATTTTTTCAAAGCTTGAAAGGATTTGTTCTTGGGTGACAGTGGCTGACAGCAGCACCTCTGGTGATGCGAGTGTTGTGCCTTGTTGTTGCCGCAGTTGTCTCAGTTGTCGTTTTAGTGGTTGTTGCTTATGGTTGCCCTCCACGGGCGATTCTGATTCTAGTTGCTCGTCCTCGTCCTCGTCCTCCTCCTGGTCCTGGTCCTGATACTCCTGGTCCTCCTCTGACGACTCCCTCTTGGGTGAATGGGCATTGTGGTTGTATTGCGGTGACGACGATAATGCTGGTGCTGCTGGCACTCCACGACTATAGCCATTGTCATTATTATCGTCGTCATCGTCGTGATTTATCAAGTCCAGCAAGTTGGTCATGTTGTTGTTGTTGTTGATGGTTGTTATTGTTGGTGTTGTCTCTGCTCTATATGCAGAACCTCTCACACTCTCACACTTTTTTTTTCTTGTGGTCTCGCCTTTTGTTTTGATTGAAGCAGACAACAACAAAAAAAAAAGAGAGAGAGAGAGGAAATCTCGTTGACTATAAATAATGTTTTTTTCTTCTTACCACGAGATGAGATTCGTGCGGTTACCAATTCTGTGCCTGACAGTGAGATATGCGTGTATACATTCACGTACATATATACATATACATATACAGAAGAGTCAATACACGAAATCAATCTCTAGTCCGGCTAGGGTTCCATCTCTTGTACAACACTTCCGACACGCGGTACTGGCGCAATAGCCGCTTCAACATCAACCCCTCGTCTATATCCAGCAGCCACACGGTGTCAAACTCCTGCTGCGTGGGACACTCCACGTAGCACAACACAAACTGCTTCCGCACGCTGCCAACCACCCTGGCCTGGGCACTGATTTGGAACCAGTCGTAAGCGGCCCCGTCCAACATCACCTTGATGCAAAACTCAGCGTGCGAAAAGGAAGGCCCGCGCTTGTAGAGCAAGTACTCGGTGCCAAACTTGACCCCGGACCGCACACACCACCCTAGCGAGCGGAAATAGTGGTACACCACATACTCCTGGATAAAACGATTGTCGGGCGTCAATGCACCGTAGTGCGAGCAGCACTGTTCAAACACGGCTTTGGCCGTGCCCAATGGGGTCACGGCAAGCACATTCAAGGCAAACTTGAGAAAACACGCTTCAACGTCTTGCAATTGGACATATTCGAGTTGAACCAACTCGCCAGTCTTGTCCAAAATGTCACTATCCTCTTGTCTAATGGAGGTTGCACCATCCTTGTTGATGGACAACTCGGCCCGTCTCATCTCGGCAAGCACCGCGTCTAGCTTGGCCATCTTGTCGCGCTCAGCTTCGGAAAGGGTGCCCTGCCTCGCCTTCAACTCAAGCTGCTGGTAAGCGGCCCGGGTCCGTTTGAAAAGCGCCCGTTCCTCCCGTCTCTGCTTGGTAACGTCCTCCATGGCGGCTCCCTCTCCGCTGGTGCCATCGCCGAGTTGCAACCGGGAAATGGTCCGCTCTCTCCACGTAGGCTCAGAGCGCGACAAGACCCCCTTGCCGAAAAACCCGCGGCACCACAACGTTGCCATATCCCCCCGGTCAGTCACCTTGAAAATGCCATCCACATACACTACACCAATTTTGGGCGTCTCGGGCACGGGGTAAAACACATTAACCTGGATATACCGCAAGATGTACCATACCCACGATATGGGATTGTGTGGATACAACACCGGCAAGCTTATGCCATACGCCTCAGGAGCAATCACCAACGGTAGCGGCTTGGAATAAACCTTGTTGAGGTGTTTATTATTGTTGCGTTTACCCATAAAAAAAAAAAGGCTAATTCCGTCGTTAGTACAAGAAAACTCATCTCATTGTTTGTTTTTTGAGGGTGAATTGATTGGGAGGCTGGATCAGATACCGTTGTAGTCTATTGAGAAATCATGTGCTTACATTGAAATTAATCTTCAAGACACTAAAAAAAGGTTTGTCATCATAATAGCTTTATTCACCACATGGAAAAGTGTTTGCCACATACATGCCACTATATCATTGGAAATGGAAAGTGATGGTTGTTGAAGAAATTGTATGGAAAATTTTTTTTGTTGTCTCTTCTCTTTTGTATATGCAAAAAAAAAGATGAACCGCGCCGGGTAATCTTTCCAGGGGTGCTAGTACATTTTTCGGCCCTACCAACTCCATCATCAACCCCACACCACCAATGTCTAGCTCAACAGAAGAAGCAGCAGCAGCCGCAGAAGCAGCAGCAGAAGCACCACCACCACCACCGGAAGTTCCCAAGCTTACATGGAAAGAATGGGGCCAAGTCTTTCATGGGTTTTGGCCGGGGCAGCCTCCGTTTGTAGAAAAGGATTACCCCCTGCTCGACGGCAAGGTCGTGATCGTCACGGGCGGAAACAGCGGCGTGGGCTACGAGACAGTCAAGCTACTCTTGGGCGCCACCAATGCCACCGTATACATCTTTTCCAGAAACAGAGCCCGCACCGAGGAGGCAATAGCACAAATGAAGCTAGACATTGCCCACACCCACTCAAAATCGACCGATTCAGTCAAGTTTGTCCAAGTCGACTTTAACGACTTGTCCACCATCAAGCCCGCGGTGGACGAGTTTCTCCAGCGCGAGAGTAGGCTAGATATAATCATCCACAATGCCGGCGTGATGACACCCCCCACTGGAAGTGTCACCAAACAGGGCCACCAGGTCGAGCTCGGAGTCAATTGCTTAGCTCCACAGTTGTTGCAAACCTTGCTCGACCCCATATTCCTCAAAACGGCGCGGCTCAACACCCCGGGTGAGTCGAGAATTGTGTGGGTCGCGTCCACGGCACACATGTTTGCGCCGCTCGGGGGTGTCAATTGGGCCGATCCAAACTATGCGAGCACCCTGGAGACGGCAAAACAGGTGTACTCCCAGAGCAAAGCCCTCAACGTCATCCAGGCCATTCAATGGGCAGAAAACCATCCAGATTCAAACGCGGTGAGCCTTTCGGTGTGCCCCGGGTACCTAAAGACCAACCTCCAAAGGAACACGCCCTGGTTTGCTAGGCTCGGGTATGCGATATTGTTCCACCATGCAAAGCACGGCGCATACACCGAGTTGTTTGCTGCATTGTCGCCGCTGGTCACTTTAAGCGATAATGGAAGACACGCGATTGGGTTTGGGCACTGGGGAGTTGTGAGAAATGACTTGAACGATAAGGAGAACCAACGGAGAGCTTGGCAGTTTTTGCAAGCCCAGATTCAACCGTTTTTGTAGGGTAATATGACATTTTCAATTTTCGGTGGAGTTTACAGAAAAACTAAACAAAACAGAAACAAAAACAAAAACAAAAACAAAATCAAAATCACATACACACAAGACTGGTTCCCACCACCACCACCACATGCCGGACCACTTTGAGTGCCAAAAGTGTGATGCTCCACTCACGATAAGCGACAGCTTAAGAGATATCAATGCGTCGCAGCTCGGTCTACTAGTACACCAGAGACAGAACAAGCAATTTGACAAGGCCAACCTCCGGATCCTTGACGAGTTGGACCCCCACGATTATATACCGCACGACAGATTGCAGTTGTTGGAGCAAGTACAGAAGGAGAACACGGCACCGGTGCACTACCGCAACTACCTTGAAAGCGAGGATGAGGATGATGACGAGGATGAGGATGAGGATGAAGCGGGAGAGGAAGGAGGAGAGGAAGGGGTGAACGAGAAGCGGAGCAACGACTCATACTCTGACAATTCGTACCTCGTCTTGAACGATTCCGACAAGGAAAGCGATGGGGAATCCAAGGAATCCAATGACAATGACCATGACAACGACGACCGAGAGATTAAAATGTCGAGCCGCATCAAGGCGCTTTCCAAGATTTTCGAAATCTTGTCCAACCACCAGGACATTGACCATCCATTGTCTGAAGACTGCGCCAGCTTGTTGATTGAAAATTACAAGCTCAAATTCGACCAGGTGCAACGAGACCGCGACGGGTACTTGTTGTTTTTGAGAAAGTTGAAGGAGAGGGACACCCAGTTGGGCGGGACTGACGATGGCACCCCGGAGTTGTTGCACGAGGATTTGGACCGGCAGTTGGCAGAGTCGATACAGGAACACCAGCGATTGGTGCAGTTGGAAACCGAAAGCCTCAAGGAGCTCAAGGAGCTTGAATGCAAAAAGACCGAGTTGGATGCCCAGTTGAACCGGTACGAACGGGAACTTGCCGCCATCAACGAGAATGGGTTGAATGGCATCTTGCGCTTAAAGAACAAACTACAGTTGGAGTTGGACGCCAAGCACAATAAGCTCGAGCAATCAAAAGCGGCGTACAACGTGCACCTCAACCATATCGACAAGCTCCGCAACTTGAACATATACACCCAGATCTTTAGCATTTCGTTTGACAAGGAAGACAAGTACGGCACAATCAATGGGTTTCGTCTTGGGTATAGGGTCATTTGGCCCGAGAACAATGCCGCGCTTGGCCAGATTGTGCTACTCTTGGTTTTTTTAACCAAACGGCTAAATTTGAAGCTAAAGAGTTATAAATTGGTGCCCATGGGGTCGCAGTCGCAGATTGTCAAGTTTGGCGCCACCGACAATGGCGACGGTGACTCGGCCGCCCGCTCCAAGAGCATTCTAAACTTGTATTCGTCAGACGAGTTTTCGCTTGGCAAGTTGTTCAACTTTAACAAGTTGGACGTTGCCATGATTGCCTTGCTTGACATTGTCCAGATAATCGAGTTGAAGCTAAAGTCGATGGATGGCGAGATTGAGTTGCCGTACAAGATTGTCAACGATACCATTGGCGGCAAGAGCATAAGACCAACGTCCAATGCCGAGTGGACCCACGGGTGTAAGTTTTTGCTCACCAGTCTCAGTTGGATTTTGTCGTTTGTCGCTGCCCATACCAGCGACTCGTAAAGGAACAAATAAAAACCAGAAAAAAAAAGGCGTGTTGCAAAAAGACAAGCTACTCCACCAATGGCGTACTCGTCTCCGCTCAGGCAACAGTTTGTGCCTGACAGCAGCACATATATGGACTCGTCGTCGTCAACCATTAGATTCGGCACCAGAAACAGCCACGTCCCATTTGTTTCGACACCGCCGCCGCCGCCGCCGCGCAGAAACTTGGTCAAGATTATAAATGAGAGTTCAATCTCCCGGGTGTCGAGCCAATACATCAAGTCGTTGCCCACAGATGTGTTTGCGAGACGAAGCATGACCGAAAGACCGGCGTTGCTTTACTCGTCGCCCAAGGTGGTGAGAAACAGTTTGTGCATTGAAATTGACCACGCGTTTTTGACCCCAGAGATGAACCAGGACGATATGATCAAGGCGCATGAGGTGTACCGAAACATTTACGGCACCAGCCCCAATGCCACGTCGAGCTCGTCGGGCAGCAACGAAATGAGAGTGAATGCCTCCAACTTTTTTGAGCTTCCCATTGCCGAAGAGGTGCCGGAAGAGGACCTGGCAGGGGAGCTGAGCGGGCCGCGGGTTGGTGTGGATGCCCAGGAGACAAGCGACAGGCTGCTGCAACTGGCGCGTGCAAGGGGGGTAGGAAAGAGATTACTGGCAATAGTGGCCATGGCCAACCCTAAGGCATCACAAAATGTCCAGCCAATCACGCCGGTAAAGACACAAGTCCCGGTGGGTGGGAAACGTTTGATGGGCCCAAAGCCAAAGCAGGGGCTGGGTAAAGGGACGGTGCAGGTGCAAGGGACGGGGCAGGGGACGGGGATGGGGACGGGGCCAAGACGGCCGGTGTTGTCTCCGATAATTTCCCAAACCAACACAGTCCAGACTGGTGGGTATATGGTAGTCTTGAGCGTGCCAAAGGAAACGCTTAGTCGGATCGCAACCACAATGGACCCCGTGCAATCGTCCCCTCCAGTATCCTTTGACGACGAGTCCTCAGGGTCCGAGGGGTATGTTCCGCGACGCCGACAAACGAGAAATAGCAAGAGAAAGGGCTATGCCCACGGCCCCTCTGGCCCCGCGCCCGAGAAGAAGAAGCGGAGTTTGGGCGCGAGGTCCAAAACGGGATGCTGGACGTGCCGTATACGCCACAAGGCATGCCCGGAAGAAAAGCCCGTGTGTAGCCAGTGCGACCGGCTCAATTTGTTTTGTGACTACTCGGCGCAGAGACCCGATTATATGGTTGAGCCAACGTTGCAGGAAACCAAGCTCAAGGAAATCAGGATGAGCACCAACCAGTGCAAAAAGGCCAACTATGCTCGAAGTAGAGAACGGGGTGGCTGAGTGGAAGCATGCAGAGTATTCATTGATGTATAGAGGCGCGCGTTGCTTTAGATCTTATTGTTGATATTTCTTTCCCAGGCACGAACCTTTTTTTTTTTTCTCTTCTTTTCCTTTTCCTTTCCTTTTTCTCTCTTCCGTCGAACTACACAGGGTGTTCAACTTTTTTGTTGTTTGTTCACATCCGCCTTGCTCTTACATACCAAGTACACACACACACACACGCACACGCACACATACACGTAGAGCACCCACCAACGATGTTATTGTTTGAAACCATATCGGTGTTGGTGTGTCTTTTAAGCATATCCAATGCCTTTTACTTGCCCGGCGTGGCCCCCACCGATTATAAGGAGGGCGACGCCATTCCGTTGTTGGTCAACCACTTGACGCCCTCGTTGCACCACGTTTCCAAGCAATTCAAGGCCCCCTCGGCCACATATGTCTACTCGTACGACTACTACTACCCCAAGTTCCACTTTTGCACCCCCAAGGGTGGTCCCCGGAAGCAGTCTGAGTCGTTGGGGTCGATCATTTTTGGCGATCGCATCTTTAACTCGCCGTTTGAAATCAACATGTTGAAGCCCAAGGAGTGCGTCAAGATGTGCCTGCTGAAATACAACAAGGCCGACTCGGTGTTTGTTAATCGAAACATCAGGGCCAGCTACAACCACAACTGGATCGTTGATGGGTTGCCCGTGGCCAGCATCATCAAGGATGTGCGCACCAATAGCGAGTTTTACGGGTCTGGGTTCCACATTGGCGAGGTTGACGAGCAAAACGTGGCTCATTTGTACAACCACTTTGACTTGACGGTGGAGTACCACAAGCGGGGCGAGGATAAGTTTCGCGTTGTTGGGGTCACGGTGTCGCAATCGTCGTTGGACCGGTCGGGGTTGCCCGACGATGCTGGCGCCGACCAGCTCTGCTCGCTGGACTTGAAGATGGTGCAGTTGAAAAAGGATAAGGAGACCGATGTGTTGTTTACGTACACGGTGCGGTTTGAGGAGAGCGACGTTGCGTGGGCCACGAGATGGGACAAGTACTTGCACGTGTACGACCCCAAGATTCAGTGGTTTTCATTGATCAATTTCTCCTTGATTGTGTTGATTCTTGGTATTATTATTGCCCACATTCTCGTGCGCACATTAAAGAATGACATTGTCAAGTACAATGAGGTTAATTTGGACGATGATATTTCCGACGAGAGCGGGTGGAAGTTGGTGCACGGCGACGTTTTCCGGCCCCCCAAGCAGAGGTTGTTGTTGTCGGTGGTTGTGGGCAGCGGCGGGCAAATCTTTTTCATGGCATTTGTCACCATGATTTTTGCCTTGTTTGGATTGTTGTCCCCCTCCAACCGGGGCGCCTTGTCGACATTTATGTTTATTGTCTACATTGGCAGCAGCATTGTGTCGTCGTATATTTCCGGATACCTCTACCGGTTGTTTGGCGGCGACAATTGGAAGTTGAATATGCTCTTGACCCCGGTGCTTGTTCCTGGAGCCTTGTTTGGCATCTTTGTGCTTTTAAACTTTTTCCTAATCTCGGTGGATTCTTCTGGGGCCATCCCCATGGGCACCATGGTGGCCATTATTGTCATTTGGTTTGTGGTGTCGATCCCCTTGTCGGTGGTGGGGTCGATCTTGGCGTCCAAGAGACCATTGCTCTCTGTCCCCGTGAGAACCAACCAGATCCCCAGACAGATCCCCCCTCAGCCTTGGTACTTGAGAACCATCCCCGTGGTGCTCATCTCGGGGATTTTCCCCTTTGGGTCCATCGCAGTGGAGATGTACTTTATCTACTCGTCCATCTGGTTCAACAAGATTTTCTACATGTTTGGCTTTTTGTTCTTTTGCTTCTTGTTGATGATTTTGACCACCAGTTTGATCACGGTGTTGATGATTTACTACACCTTGTGCTCGGAAAACTACAAGTGGCACTGGAAGTCGGTGTTTGTTGGCGGCGGGTGTGCCATTTATGTGTTTCTCCACTCTATGTACTTGACGGGGGGTGAAAAGTTGGGCGGGTTCACGTCGCTCGTCTTGTACGTTGGCTACTCCATCGTGGTGTCCTTGTTGGTGTTTCTCTGCTGCGCCTCGGTGGGGTTTGTTTCCTCCTTGATCTTTGTGAGAAGAATCTACAGCCAAATCAAGATTGACTAGAGTATATATATGCACATTGTTTAACTTGTTTATCTTGTTTAAGTTGTGTAACTTTTTATTTAACTTTTTTAACTTGCTCAACTTGTTCAAGTTGTGTAACCTTTTCTTTAAGCTAAACCTACACCACCTATTCACCAGCAGCTGCCAGCACCTCAGAACCACCCTTCAATGTTTTCCCGCTGGACAAATGGGACAATGGCGCCAGAGAATTGGCTCACCCACTGGTTCAAATCGGGCAGCGTGGCTGCGGGGAGTTTGAAATCAAACTGGTACTGGCTAATCCTATTCTTGATCAACAAGCTTGTTCTGGCGCCGAGCTGCAAATTGGGGA
Organism: Zhuliangozyma blackwelliae; assembly: GCA_030579015.1. NCBI lineage: Eukaryota > Fungi > Ascomycota > Pichiomycetes > Serinales > Debaryomycetaceae > Zhuliangozyma > Zhuliangozyma blackwelliae. The sequence goes on along the minus strand of JAKTZW010000375.1, from coordinate 11,777 downwards.
GGTTCAAATTCAACAAGTTGAATGAAATCGACAAGTCCTGGTTAATCTTGCTGAGCCTCGAAATAAAGTCGTCCGACTGGGAAAGCAAGGTCAATGTGTCAATGTTCCACTTGTTCAACTTGATCAACTTGAACAATTGGGTGATGAAAATGTTGAGCAAGGGGTGGAGCAAGAATGGCGAGTGCAACGACTCGTTGTTGTTGCTGCTGCTGTTGCTATTGTTGTTGTTGCTGCTGTTGTTGTTATTGTTGGTGATGGTTCCAATTTCGTTGGCAAACACTTGAATCGAGGAGGTGATTTTTTTAATCAACCGAACGAGCTTGAGACTATGGTCCATTATACTCTCGGCAAACTCTTCCCTTTCGGAACCACTTGAAGCGGTCTTGATAAATTGGTTTGTTTCGAAAATGCAATTCACCAACTCATACTTTTCCGACACCAAGGTGGCGAAAAAGAGGGCAAGTTTATCGTTGGGGGGCTGTTGCTGGAAATGGAGGGGTTTGGCAACTGCGTGCGGGCCATCAACCAAAAACCGGTCCTTGGCCGCGAGAAGCTGGGTCAAGAGTGGCGATATCTGAAACACCGCCATGCCCAGCCGCACCAGCTCATCGTCCAGCATAAACTGGCCCAGTCTCGCCTTTAAAAACTTCAACAAGGCGCCGTCATTGACATTTTTTAGAGTGGCAAACGCGAGGCACGACAAGTCGTCAATGACATTGAGGGCAAAGTACAATCTGGCAAAGTACAATGTCACCTCGTCAACACTGGGGGTGGCAAACTTTTCCAAAATCTTGAAATCGTTAAATATGGACGCGGCAATGGCAATGCCCGAGCCAAATGCTTCTCCATTGAGCAAAATGGTATAGTTTGCAACCACAAGGGTGCTGAAAAAACACAACAATGTGCTGTCATTCATGGGGGTCCCGCTGAGTTGGTAAAATGTCACCAATTTGTTGATAATGGTGGCATTGGCTTGCAATGGGACTTGCTTAAAGTTGGCCAAGTTGTACAATGCGTGGTTAAAACAGTCCACAAGCCAGTCCTGGGGCGGGGCCCGTTCGTCGCGCAAAATCAACCATAGTGTGTCGGCTGAATACGGAAGAATGGGGAACGAGCAGTGGAAATGGTCATAGTAGAGCTTTAAATTGTTTTCCAAAGTGTTTGTGGGAACCATGGGGGGTACAAGCACGTGCTGGGGCGGGGCCTGGGGCAGGGCCTGGAGATGCATGGGGGCAAAATGGAAACCAGCCTGATGTGGGTGATGCAGTTGCAGTTGTTGCTGCAGTTGCTGCTGTGGCTGTGGCTGCGGCTGCATGGGGGGAAAGTACTGCTGCGACAATGGGGCATTTAGGGGCGACCCAATCATGGGCGAAGACGCCGACGAGCCGCTTTGAATGTGCAAGTTTTTGCCAAACCTTCCATTTAGACTCGACAACGAAGTCACCGAGTTTCTGGGAGACGACGAGGTGCTACCCCGGGGGTACAACCCCGACCTCACAGAGTAAAAGTCTTCAGTGTCGCTGTCCAAGTCGTTTGGCTTGATGGAAGGTAGTTTTGAGCCATTGGTGGAGATGGACGACACCGAGTCAACCGACGATCTCCGGCGCGCATGCAAGGGCCCGCTGGTGACGCTGCTGATGGACGAGCGGCGAGAAGTGGTGGACAACAGGGGCATTTCGTAGGGCACTTTCCAGAAAGGACCCTGTATTGGCGGGCTGTTTGTATTGTGGTTATTGTTTGTTGAGGAGTTGACCACGGGCGTGGTGGCTTGGCCGAATCCGGCTCTGTCGGTGATGGTTGCTTGCGAGTCGGTGGTGGTGGTGGGGAAGCTAGGCAAGATTTGGTGGCCGCTGGGGCTCGATGGGTTGGAAAGGTGTTTGGGCAATGGCTGGGGCGACACGCCCGAGTATGCGCCTGGTCGGATTGGTGGTAGCTTTACGGACGAGGTAGAGGCACTGGGACCGGCACCTCCACTAGCACCAACACCCACACCCGCACCAGCGCCCGCACCAGGCCCCGCACCCATGCTATTCCCATTCATGGTGCTGCTGCTGCCCTGGATAGAAATCAGTGGTATTGGAAGCTGTTGTAAAATGGTTGACTGGGACCCTGCATTCACCATTGGAATGGACCCTGTGGTTGTAGACATGGGCGGTATATTGGCAAAGGTGCTGGTTTTGTCCACCTTTTCTTCGAGCTCCCTAATGTAGCCCTTTGACGGTCCTCTTTTGAGCGGCACGCGCGAAAATGTGCACTCGTCGGCGTTTTTGTAGCAGCTGGTGCATATCTTGGTGACCTTCTTTTCCGCGGCAGAGTATTCAGCGTCACATTTTATCTTCTTTCGTCGGCAAGCGTCGCAGGCACGCGAGATTTTGGACCTCTTTCGCGGCTGGTCCTCCTGGCCGGCGGGGGTGGCATGGATGTGGGATGTGTTGGCGGTGGGCTGAGCAATAATGGTGGGCGAGTCACTTAGTATGGAGCTCAACGAGTGCTGGCTCGTATTGTTGTTGTTGGCAGTGGTCATCATGATGGGTAAGAGGCTTGGTTCTTTGTTGTTTGGTTCGTTGTTGTTTTTTTTGTTGATTTCGTGGGGTAGCACACTCAGGCGGTGTCAGGGGGGAGGGAAGAGGGGTGGTTATCAGGTCAGACTGGGTGTGGGTGGTGTATGCTTGTGTGGTTATGTGTTGAGTTTTTTTAAAGTCACACCCCAGGTAAGCATGAAAAGTGGGGAGAGATTTTGAAGATGGAGCCTAAACAAGCTGAGTACGTTTGGTGAAGTATTTTTTTTCCTTTTCCAAAGTAATGAAACTGGTTCACAGGGTGGTGTGAACGGCAGGTGAAGCGGTAGACGGCGATGGGAAACGGGGGAGGGAAGAGGAAGGTGGTATAAATAACACGCAATTAATGAAGGTGCTGAATATTGTCTCTAATTTTTTTTTCTTCTTTTTGTTTCCCATTTTCTCCTTCCCACAAAAATGATTTTTATAAAAAAGGAGGAGAAGCAGAAGGGAGGAAGGGAAGGAAGGAAGGAGAGCCGTGTCCCCGACAAATTTACAAGCAAGCACGGCATTTCGTTCAAATGATCCAGAGGAGGGAGAGAGAGATGTGTAGAGATGCTGGAGGATAGAGAGGTCACCAGCAGCAGTTGCCCATACTCCTTTCCCGTTCTTTTTGTTCTTTGTTCTTTGTTCTTTTCTTGGTGCAACCCCATGGTGGTTAGTCATCCCGGGGATTGATTTTGCCCGGAACAATTATATACCCACTTCTGCACATGCCAGTTGACCAAAATTGGAAACTTGGGGCTGGCTGGCCGTGTGTCCACTGCCGGAGAGCGGTGACGACAAATGACGTCCACTCCCTCTGGTATGCTCTCTGTCCCCCCCCCCCCTTGATTGTCTTCTTGTATTGAAATTTGAAAAGCTTAATGCGCAAGATTCCTTTCCGCTTCAACGGGCGCACCCAAAAAGCAAAAGAGAAAAAGAAACAAAAAGCGGAAATCTACTGGCCCTCCTTCTCTCCTTCTCTTCTTCTCCGCCTGCCCTCCTCTACACGCTCTCTCTGCTAGGAAGAGGGATAGCATCATGTGCAGAACTATGTGCGTGTTGCCTCCCCACCAACTTTCCCCTTTTATCGTCTCCTCAAGGCAAAACAGCCCACAACAGCCCACTTTTTGGATCTTATCGCGGGCTCACAATGCGTCAACACTGTGCTGGGGGACGATATCATGCCCCCAGCGCTATTCTTCTCTTTTTCCTTCTCGGCCCGCCCCCGCCCCCACATCGAAGTCAGCCTACCCAATGCCGTGTCACTCGGCATGCGGGGATGGAAATTGCGCCATGCAGCCTGGCTCGGCAAGACTATCCCCCCGTCACCCAGGGCGGTGGGGAATGGAGTGAGAGAAGTAGCAAGAGCACCAGCAATTATCCGGCCACACGTTTAACGGATACAGGAAAAAGGCAACCAGGACGGATAAACAAAAAGCCCCCCCCCCTACGAAAAGCTGTGCACCAGCAACCAGTGGATCCCTCGTTCCCCCCATTGCAAAGGTGTCGGCCATTTTTTTTGGCTCTCCCCTACCGCACCCAAGCACCGCCTTCCCACCTTCCCTCCTCCCGAGCCAGTTGTCACCTCAGTCAAAAGGAGGGGATATGAGATTACTTTCCAAAAAATTAGACACTCTCTATTCGACTTGCCTCCGGAGGGGGGGATCAACTCTTCGTAATTTGTGCCACGGCACTAAAATCTTCAACCTTTTTTTTTCGCTCTCGCTCCTCCACGATTTGTGCTCCCCCCACCGCGGGCCGGGGATAAAAGTGGGGGAGACAGGTGGGGGGGAAGATAGACAGACAGGTGACACATCACCCAAGGGGGGCGGGCAAAGACTACAATATGCCATGACATGCAACATTGCCAGGCCAGGCCCAGGCTATTGTAAACGGTCTTGCTATTTATCCGAGAATCCAGCCAAAACAAACAAACAAACAAACAAACCGCCGAGGCTAAATATTTCTACAACTAGCCCAAGTTCAACCGGATATCCCATTCACGAATCATATCCATAAACCCTCTCTCTTCACCCACCTCCCTGCGGTTCCAAATCTCATAGAGAATCTGTTTTCCCCGCCAGTAGTTGGACTGCGACTCAAACGCCTCGCTCTGCCACATTTCCTTGATCCTGTCCTGGACACCAGCATCCCCGCACTCTGACCCACACACCAACAATACCCAAAACTGGGGCTTGTACTTGACACCCGTGCGCGCCACCAACTCCATCAACTGTTGAAAATACAGCAACGACGAGTCGACATGCGGCTTCAAGTCGCCCGGCTTGGGCTTTTTGATCAACCGCACAAAGTACACAATCATTGCTTGGTGGAACGACGCAATGTTGAGGCGGAGCACCTGGTGGAGCAAGACCGACTCGTCCAACTGCCAGTCGGTCAACTCCCAGTTGCGCAACTTGTCCTCAATGTCGGCGCATATCTTGGGAAAGTTTCGGGGAAACACCCTTTTCCGGTTGAAAATGTTTTTGTGGTTGGTGAGGTGGATGATTTCGTGAAACAAGTCAAGCAAGCTTTTGGGTAGCCCATACATCATGTGGACAGCATTGACATCCACAAATTGGGAAAACTTGGCAGTGGGAACATATGGTGCAGGGGCAGCTCCTGCCTCTGTCGCTGTCCCTGCTGCCCCTGCCCCTAAAGGTGTCCTTGTCTCTGCCCTCTCATACCCCTTCAAATCCAGCTTGTTGAAGCTGATTGTAAACGACATTGGCTCATATGGGTGTTTTTCGTTACTGGATACAAGCAAGTTTTGTATCGACGGCTTGATCTGCAACCGCTTCTCATCCTCATCCTCTTCACCCTCATCATCATCATCATCATCATCCATTCCTTCCTCCACCAAATCGTAATTCTCATGCAAGTCGCGATAATTAACCACCTCGTCGCCCTCGCTGATTTGGTAGTTAAACACATTCACAAGCTGAGTGCTCTCGAAAAACGTATACTTGATCTTGAACACATTGATAAGGAACCGGGCCATATTTGTCATTTTCTGCTGGTTATTCTTGATGATATAGTCCCCAATCGCATACATCAAGTCATAGTTTTCATACACGCTAAAGTACAGGTCCAACTCAATCTGCAACACCAACGCAAGAATCACCAACGTGTTGTACTCCCCATATTCCGGGTTGGAGTGTTGTCCCTGCACCAACCCCAACATGTCGCTATTGGTATCGTACTCGTCCAAATGGTAGTTCAATATCGTAATGCTGAGTTTCCTTAGCTCAATGCTAATGCGCAAATACTCATCCACCGTGTACTGGTCATTTTCATTCTCGACATGCCGCGTCGTTTGCGAGCACTTGAACGCAGCGAGGCCAAGAACCAAATCAATCACCGCGAGCTTGATGCTCCGAATCAACTCATTGGGAGGGAGGTCCTGCTCGCTAAATTCCCACCCCATAAAATCAAAACACACATACTCGCCAATAATTTGCTTGACATACGGTAGCACCAAGGTGTCAAAGTATGTATACTCAATGGCACCGGTGCGGCAAAATGAAAACACATCCAGGGTGCTAAACTCGCGGAGCAAGTGTTTGAGCATGGGGAATATCTCCAACCGGCCATTGTCCCGGTTGAGAGTGTAGAGCTTGTTATTGACAAGCTTGGCCGACGCCACCCAGTCGTCAGAGTCCATATTGGGGAAGAATTTGGGGTAGAGAATGTGCAACATGTTTTGTTCCGTGAGCTCATAGTCGGCGCCCTTGATGGCAATGATTGTAAGCTTGGCGTACTCGAGGAGCTCATAGTGCACCCACGAATTGTTGGTTTTGGAAAAGATGGATGTGGGGATACGGGGAGTGACTTGGCCTGAGCTGGTTAGCCCGGGGGATGCCAAGCGTGTAGTGGGGGCGGGAACAGCAACAGGGGCAGGGGCAGCAACAGGGGAAGGGGCAGTCCCCTTTTGTGTTTCTACTGGTGGCGGCGGAGACTGTTGTTTTGTCATTGTTGATTTCAATACACCTCTAGGTCGTTTTCTCAATGGCTCCTCGTCATTCGGTAGATTCCCCGCCTCCCTGCCACCTATTTGAAACACCAGAAACGGTCCAATCACTCCATCTGCCTGGGCCGATGCCATCGAGTCGACCCGGTCCAAAACCCCATTCAACTGTCGAAACGTCCTGTACACCATATCGTCAGGAAACTTGACCAAGTCCACGCTTCGTCGTTGGAAATTGTCCAAGGCGTCGCCCACGGGCAAGCACACCAACTCCAGCCGGGTATTATCTAGCGTCATGGGATTGGACCAGCCTAGCTTGATGTCGTACCCCGCGCACTCGCGATTCGACTTTTCGCATCGCTGGCAAAATGGTTTGGTGAGGTCGCACTTTACTTTCCGGCCTCGGCACGTCCAACATCCGTCAAATGTGCGTACCTTTTTGGGCATGTATGGTGATAAAGGCCAATCTTTTGTAAAGATTATGTGCACAGCCACTTCTAGGTCTGGTGTTGTTTTGTTTGTGAATTCTTTTTTTTTTTTTTTTTTTTTTTTTTTTTTTTTTTTTTTTTTTTTTTTTTTTTTTTTTTTTTTTTTTTTTTTTTTTTTGGCTTTTGGCTTTTGGTTTTTGGTTTTGGTTCTTTTTTAGTAAACACATCATCAAAACACAGCTCAGTTAGTAATTGGCACATCTACCCCATCTACCTGGCAATCCACCCACACTATGAGTGCCATGAACTACAACTCGCCCGCCACGTCAGCAACGAGCGTGTCTGAACTCAGCGTCCCCGTGGCCGAAGAATTCGACCCGTCCATCCCGGTTATCTTGCCCCATGAAAAGGTGTATTCGATACAGGTTGGGTATAAGCTATTCCGTCTAAGTGGCCTATCGCTCTCGTCCGACGCCCCGTCGTACTTTTCCATGTACTTTAAGCAGCCCGAGAATGAGGAAAAGGTGTTGTTTTTCGACCGGGACCCCAAAATCTTTGAAAAGATTTATAACCACCTCCAGGGGTATATAATCAGCGTTGAGTCCGACTATGAGTTTATCCACTTGTGGCTGGACTGTTTTTATTTCGGGTTACGCGGGTTGCAAAAGGTCTTGACCGAACTGGATATATTCACCAGCGTGGGCAATGTCTCATTCAAAATCCCGCGGTGCTTGTTTGACGCCCCGGGAAACACCCCAAACTACTTCACCTTGAATTTCGATAGGATATTCCGTGATAACGTCCAGCTTATTGAGCGGAAAAACATGTTGCGTCCACCGCCGCAGAAACCAGTCAATTTGCTGCAGCGCTCCGCCCGGCTCTTTTCGGACTTGCTCGAGGTTCTTCGCGGCAACTTGCTCGTGGTGACGAGCGACGAGCACCGGGCGCTCCTCATCAAGGAGGCGCGCTACTACCGGTTCCTCGAGTTGGAGCAAAAGTTGGTGAAATTCCGCGTGGCGGACGACCCCGTGTGGGGGCAAGAAATCATAATCAACCTCAATGACTTGACCAAGCGCGGGGTGGTGAATATTTCGCCCCCCGATAAGCAGACCGAGGTGCCGATCCAGTATGCGAGACCGTATATGCGCGACCTGGCGCGCACCTTGGTGTTTCAGATTGACGTGAAGGATTTCCCGGACTCGGAGGTTAAGCTCTTGCTCAATAAGCTGACGAGCTTGGCCACTATTGAGTTGACCAACAAGGTGCGACACAAGATGAGCAGCGTGTTTCAAGAGTACCGCGAGGGGGCGTTGCTTGAGGATACGCCGCGTCCGCGAATGTCGTTTTTGGCTGGGTTTAGCAATGCCGAAACCAGAATCAATGGCAAGGAAATGGATTGTAACTGGGTCAATGATTTGATTGGTCTGCCCGGCCAGCCAGTGAAAAAGAGAAAGCTGGATACCGGGGGGAGTAGTAGTGGCACCTCCACCGCCCCCACGGGTGACATTATCGAGATCCAGCTCACGAGGTCAATGTGGAGGTTGATGATGCGGGGGTCGTTGGCGAGGTTGCATGCCGTGTCGATTGAAGGGTATACCCAAAAACCATCCAAGCATCCATTTCTATAGAATAATGTGCTGGAAATATATACAGTATGTCATTGGTATTCTCCTCTATCTTTTGGCCTTCATCATTTCTCATTTGCCCATTCTCATTTATCCGCTCAAACTCGGGTCATGGCGGCCCCGGCATAGAGGTACCTCACCACATAGCTTACAATGGCACCCACGACGGCACAGGCGGTTAAAAAGTATACCAAATGGTCATAGCTCAGCTGGGTCTTGTTGGTTATGGCGCCAGCAATGGGGATGCCAAACAAGTCGCCCAACGAGAGAATGAAAAACGCCGTCCCCAACCCGCGGCCCACATCGGCAGTCTTGACAATGGACGCCACCAAGCTGGCCGAGAGACTCAAGACCGACCCGCTGCTAAAGCCAAAACAGCCACTAAACACAAAGAGACCCGGTAGTTTGTGTCCAAACGGGATCCAAATGACGGTGAATGCCACGACGGAAAATGTATTGATGATGCAAAAGGTGTTGAAGCGGCCGAGGCGGTAGTCGGCCAAGTAGCTGGGGATGATGCGGCCGGGGATGCTAAAGCAATTGAAAACGACAATGAGGAGGTATGCCTCCTTGTCGGAAAACCCGCGGTTGGTGGCGTACGACGAGAGCTGCACCAAGGTGATCAAGAAGGCCAACCCGTTAAACAAGAGCCCCGCCACGAGCACGGCAAACAATCTGTGGTGCAACAAGATTTTAAAGTCAATCGAGTCGTAAACTTGCTTGACAATGTGCTCATTGCTGTGCTCGTTAAACTCTTGGTGGCGGTCATGCACAAGCAACCACCCAGAAACCAAAAAGAACAAGCAGATAAACGCCCCCAAGCGAATCGTCCACCCAAACCCCACGAGGGGGAACAAGGATCGAAACACAAGGGGGAGCATCACCCCGCCAATGCCGCCGCCCGTGTATGCAATCCCAATGCACATGGCGCGCTTGCCGAGGAAATAGTGGCTGATGCACGCGACAAAGGGGCCAAAGGTAAAACTAGCGCCCATGCCGGCGCAGATGCCATATGCAAGGACAAACTGGTACACCTCGGTGCACACGCTGGTGCAAAACAACCCAACCATCATCACCACAATGCCAAATGCAATGGGGAGGCGGCACCCCAAATGGTCAAACACGGGTCCGGAAACAATGGTGCCGCCAAAGGCAAAGAAGTTGTACACGGAAAAGATCCAGCCAATGGTGGACTGCGACTCGGTGGTGAGGATATTGTTTGCAATATACGTCTGGACCACCCCGCCCGAGTTGACAAAGCCAAGAGAGCCAATCATGCCAAAAAAGGACCCGAGGAGGGTGAGCATGGCGGTCCTGTCAAAGCCCGAGGGGAACCGGCTGGGGTCATCGAGGAGGTGTTGAGATTCTTGGGGAGATTCTTGGGGAGATTCTTGATGGGGAGATTCTTGGTGTAGGCTGGCTAGAGTGGTGGCGGTGTCTATAGGAGACGACAAGGTATACTCTTCTGTCTTTACCATAGTATTGTCATGCTTGTGTGGTGTGTAGTTGAAGAAAAGTTTTCCCCAATCATGTCATCTTTCTCCGTGTATGGCTTTCGCTTTTTTTATTTTCCTTTTTTTCTGTTCCTTTTCTGATTCATCTCAAATACCGGATATCGGAACGGCCACGCCGATGGGGCTGTCATTAACCAATCTATTAATATATACGGACAAGAACTAAAAAGAGAGTATTATACAGTGGGAGATGCAATATATGTAGGATGGTCATCGTCGGTGCTGCCCGTGCCCTCCTTGGTGTGCAAATCCCGCTCCCATTGATCTTGCCCATTAGTGTGAGGAGGGCCATACACCCCGGGGTGTCTGCTGCGGTACTTGCGCAACGCCGAGGGGAACAAGTCAATGCTCCACATGATGAGCAAAAACCCATACCAAAAACAAATGGCCCATTCAAACCGGGCCGACAAGGAATTGTTGTTTTTCCCATCGTCGACACCCTTGTCGGCGCGGTGCATATAGCTGCCAAAGCAGGCCGCGAGCACCACCGCCACCGCGAGCCACACGAGCTTGGCGACAAAGCTGATAAAGTACAAATTCAGAAACCGGCCCCTGCCGAAAATGACAAAATTGTGTTCCGGGTCAAGCTTGCATGGATGCGAGCCAAAATCAAAACTAATGCCAAAATCGCAACAACAGGCAAAAAACACAAAGGCAATAAAGACCGCCACCATGGATATGTGCACCTTGTGAAAGTTTTTGGTGCTGAATATGCTGACAAACAAAATGCCCAACTGGCCAATGGTGGCGAGGATGATGCTGGCAATGGCCAAGCGCGGCTGGTGGCGCGAAATATACGGTTGGATTTTGCCCTGTTTGCGAATCACCATGCCGAAAATGAGGGTGCCGACAAAGAAAATGGCCTGGAACCCGGCGCACGAGATAAAGAGGGGCTGCAAGTTGGTGGCGCCAATGTCGGAGAGGTATACTGGGTTTTGGTACACGCCATTCATAAAGGAGTAGATGGGCCGGCCCTGGACGCCCCAGCACACGAGCAAGGCAATGAGCATGCCCCACCACACCGCGAGGGAAACGAGGGGGATGAGGTAGTAGTGGATGACTTGGAAGCGGACAACCGGTTTGGACGATGCCATGATGGGGGAAAAGCCAGGGGGGATAAGTGGTGGGGGGGGCAGAGGATTAACTAAAGGGGAAATGCCAGGGAGGGGAGGCAACGGTGAGGCGTGGACTCGTTTGATTGCAGGAGAAGAAAGTGGTGCGTTGTAACGAGTTTCAAGCATAGGGGGGCATTGAAGGCATCTCGTTGTTGGTTTCAACCGCTGTCGGCCGAGCGTGACGGAACGTGACACATTTGGAGCCGCAGCAGCCAGCAAGGAAAAAGAGCAGAGCAGCAATCTCACAGGGAGAGAAAGAAAAAAATGTACTCGCGTGAGCACGCGGGATAATGTCCTCGGCGTTAACTTGACTCTAGGCTCAACAGAAAGAAAGAAGCCCAAGGCCAAGACTGTTTTCGGGGTGTTGTGAGCGTGGGCTATATGGCCTTGTTGCATCCTAGGGAGGAAGGGGGGAGGGGGCTGTGTGGGTAGGCAAGTTGAGGAGGTTGCTTGCTTACTGGTTGGCTGGCTTGGTGGGCATGCTTGTTTCAAGTTGTATGCACGTCGGTTTCTAGAGCAATCAAGGAGCAATGCAATGGATGTTTGCATACTTTTGGGGGGGTTACATCATTTACCGTCCATAAC
>JAKTZW010000374.1:27105-40009 GCA_030579015.1 Zhuliangozyma blackwelliae | reverse complement strand
ATGGCGGTGGGGGGTTGATGATTTGTACGGAGGCAAACAATTGCGTGTGTGGGTGTGTGATTCAAAGTTGACTATATACAGGACGGAATTACAAGGGGGGAGGCAAAGAGTTGGCTTGGCCGCCCCCCTCAAGAGGCTGCAAAACGGGGATGATGAAGAAGCAATCTTGAGGCTGAGCCAGGGAGCGTAGGGGAGAGGGGGAGGTGGGAAGAGGTGTTCTATGGTGTCAAAGCAGGGGGGGGACTGTTTCAACATACGGTCAATGACAAAGACAGCTCTTTGTGTGGTGCAAAAGAGTGCCTAAGAGGAATAAGGGGAATGCTGGTGGTCCAAAGATGAGGCACAAGCGGGAGAAGGGAGGAAATGGGGTCTTTCGCAAGCTGAGCTTATTCTTGTTGTTGGTCCGCCGCAGTGTAATTAAAGGGGAGAGGGAAGGAGGGAGGGAGGCTGGTGTTACCCCTATTCTGTCACGTGACTATGGGGAAAGAAAAACAGAATGTAAACAATAGAGCTTAGAGACAGAAGCTTGCTGACCTTGCAAGGAGCTCCTGGTAGTAATGAGCCAAGTACATTCAGAGGAGCAACATGGAGTTGGCTCTATTATACAAGTGGCCCTCCTTCCTAATGTACTTCCAGAGTGTTTCCCCTTCCTGGTGTACTTCCCCCTCCAGAGTGTCTCCCCTCTATGGATCTCATCGTGTTTGGCGCCCCCTTTTTTTTTTTCGGCTGCGACAAAAAAAAACAAAAAATTTTTTCTTCTTCTAAAATTTCACTCTCACGCTTTTTTGTTGTTTTGTTTGTTTTTGGTCAACACAAACAAACAGACCCAGCTTGCCAATAGGGGAAACAAAGTCTCATCTCAACACCCACTTCTGCCCCTGCCCCCGTTTTCTTATACTCCAGGACCATATAAGTACTGACTGGAATCGCTCTCCAACTCACTTTAGGTATATTCATCCCCCTTGTTTCATTGTCTCCACCCATGAGTTCCGCTACTTTGTTTCCCAGCCATGACGATAGCACTGCCCGTCACCGTTCAGGCTCTGTTGGTAGAATCGACGTTGGCGACACCTCCGCCTCGTTGTCAACCATGCCAGTCACTAGACAGCAAAGAAAAAAGTCAAATGCGAGGTTGATTGAGTTGCAACGGCCCGCCAAGTCAGACGCTGCTCTTATCCACAAGTTGGTTGTTGGCTTTAGAGAGTTGACGTATAGACACACCTGGATTTGGCCATTGATTCTGTTGATTATTGCATATGGAACGTATTTCCTCACCAGCCCCGGCACCGCTGTGCACGAAACGTTAAAGTCAATGATTGTGCCCAGCTACCACATCCCCGGCACCGACCAGTATGGCAAGGGTGCCAACGATTTCAAGTTTGTTGGATTCTATGCCCTCTTTTTCACCTTTTTGCGTGAGTTTGTCATGTGCTGCGTGTTGCGTCCAATTGCGGCGTTTCTTGGCATCAAGAAGGAAGCCAAGCAAAAGAGGTTTATGGAACAAACGTACGCCATGTTTTACTATGGGTTGAGCGGTCCCTTTGGGTTGTGGATCATGAGCCGGTTGCCCTTGTGGTTTTTCGAAACCACCCCGTTTTACGTGAATTACCCCCACAAGACCCACGACTTTTACTTTAAAATCTTTTACTTGGGACAAGCCTCGTTTTGGGTGCAGCAGTCGGTGGTGTTGGTCTTGCAGTTGGAAAAGCCCAGAAAGGATTTCAAGGAGTTGGTGTTGCACCACATCATCACCATCGCGCTCATTTGGTGTTCGTACAGGTTCCACTTTACCTGGATGGGCATTGAGGTGTTTGTCACCATGGACGTGTCGGATTTCTTTCTCGCCATGTCCAAGACGTTGAACTACTTGGACTCGCCCATCACGGGCCCATTTTTCGTGGTGTTTATCTCGGTGTGGGTGTACTTGAGACACTATATCAACTTGAAGATTCTCTGGTCCGTGTTGACCGAGTTTAGGACCGTTGGCGAGTGGGAGTTGAACTGGGATACGCAACAGTACAAGTGCTGGATCTCGCAGCCAATCACCTTTGGCTTGATCTTTGCCTTGCAGTTGGTCAACATCTACTGGTTGTACTTGATCTTTAGAATCTTGTACCGCTACGTGTTTGGCGGCGTGGCCAAGGACGTGAGAAGCGATGATGAAGATGAGGAGGGAGAGTCTGGGGATGGCGAAAGCAGCGAAGAGGAAAAGAAGGCGCAATAGGTGGGAATGCCCGTGCTGATGTTGTCTCCAAGATGGGAATGCCCGTGCTGATGTTGTCTCCAAGATGGGAATGCTCGTGCTGATGTTGTCTCCAAGATGGTAATGCTCGTGCTGATGTTGTCTCCAAGATGGTAATGCCCATGCTAATGTTGAAAGGGTCTTGATGCCACACCCGTTAATAAGTAATGTTAATAAGATAATGCTTTTTTTTTTTTTTTTTGCTTTTGCTTCGTGTGCATACCGAAATATAAACACACCGTTTTCAGCAACACCTTGATCCAAAACACAGCAGTAGCAGCAACACAACAGTAGCAACACGCCGGTGCAACAGCATCACAGCAACACAGCATCACCACCTCCATATATCCAACCATGAGCAAGCATTTATACACGTTGTCCAAAGAAGAACTAATACAAAAGGTGCTAGAGTTGGAAAGCGTGTTGAACGACTTTCAAGAATCGAGCAAGGAGCTCGAGCACGCGCTTGAAGAAGAGTTGCAGGAGCTTGAACTGTCCAACAAGTCCTTACTACACAAACTCGCCAAGACCGAAAGCCAACTTGGTGCCGCGCAAGAAAAGTCCCTTCAACTAGCGCTGGAGCTAAATGCTCTCCACGACTCGACAAACAGCAGGATCCAGGAGAAGGAAGATACGATCCACAAGTTGCAACAGAGGTTGGTCAAGATTGAAATCATCAATGATTCAATGGAGTCTCAAGACCGTATTCTAAGCAGCAAGTTGGAGATCCAGCAGCAGTTTAGCAACGAGTTGCTTGAGAAGCTAGCCATGCTCGAGAATGATTTGGAACGGGAGAAGCGTGTTTGTGCCGAAAAGAGTCTATACATTGCCAACTATGAAAACCAGATACACGAACTAGAAGAAAAGCAAAAGATTACGCGGAGACACTCGGCTTATGAAAGTCGTGGCAGTGGCAATGGCAGTGGCAGGGGTGATGGCAGTGGCAGTGGCAGCAGTCCAAAAACAAACGATCCAGACGTGTCCATGATTTCAATAAAGTCAATGCTCAAGACAACTCCACCCGAGTCCAAGTACAAGCACGGCGCTTTGAAAAAGAGCGACTCGTTGAGAAAGCTCAAAAGTCTAACTATGGACATTGAGTTGTTTTTGGGCAACTTTTCCAAGTCCGATGGTTTGAAAAGCGGCACCACGACGCAGTTGAGCCTGGTGAGCGGCACCAAGCAAAGAGACAAGGAGACGAAGCGGTTGAGCACCAGCAAGCGGTTCAGCGACCTACCGTCTATCAAGGGGTCACCCACGCCGTCAAAGAGAAAGAGCTTTATAGACCAGAAGCTGAAAATGGCTTCATTATAAGTGTGTAGAGAAACACAAAGCAACACTTTATTGCCCAGAAGCTGCAGTAACACACATCACTGGCACTGCCAACTACAAAGGATCTTTCAACACTGAACGGAAAAAAAAAAAAAAAAAAAAAAAAGTCATACACGTATAAACAAACACTCAGTGTGAAATCACCAAAAACCAACCAACCCACCAAAAAAAAAAAATAGCCAGCAACCATACCCTCCCTCCCCTCCCCATGAGTCAATTCGACGACATTCTCCATAGAGGAGACAAGGATGAGGTGTTCAACTACTTGGTGGACCTATCTGGCCGGTTGACCCGCGAGGAGACATCAGAGGCGGAAACCCAAATACACCTTGCCCAGCTACAGCAGCTCATTCAAAAAGTAACAACCAAAAGGAAGGACAATGACGACGAGCAGCACCAGCTTGGGTCAAACGTGTATAGGTTGATATCAAAGACGCTTGTTTTAGTCTTGCACAAGTTGCCATCCAAGGTGTACGACCTAGCCAACGGGTTGTTGAACAACAGCGACGAGTGGCACGGGTTGGACACCATTGTGCTCATTGACTTGTTTGAGCATTTCCCCAACTCGTTGGGCTCGTTGGTGACCTATGCCACGCAGCAATTGCTCAAGGCGTTGAAAAAGAATGCCAATGCCACCAATTCCAACATTGTGTTTTTGTTAAACTCAATCACCAAGAATGCGACCAAGGCTGACATTGACGACAAGTTGCAGTACAAGTTGATCAAGATTGTCACCAAGGCCATCACCGAGAGCGTCAGCTACGACATGGACAAGGAGGGCGATTCCAGCGTGTTGTTGAAAAAGAACTATGTGTTGGTGTACAAAAACTTGCTTTTATTGGGAGTGTCAACAAACTACGAGATGTTGTTGGCGGCCAGCGCCAGCGGGTCGAGCGGGGCCAAGATGAAACCAGAAGCGATTATGAACCATCAGCACACTTTTCAAACCAGCTTGTTGAGCAGCCACGAAAAGACGTTGATTTATGGTTTGAGCAACTACGCCAAGGAGGTCCGCATTGCCAGTGTGGAGACATTGAGCAACTTGTTGATCAATTTGGTGCCCACGGGCAAGTTCAACCCCATCGAGTACTTGGTCAGCATGTACCCGTTGCCCGACACGAATGAGTGGGACGAATCGTTATCCACAAGAATCAACGACGACGGCGAGCCAGTCATTGATATTCGAAGGGAAAAGAACACCACACTGGCCCACGACAGCGAGGCCATTATCCAAACCGGGTTGGAAACGGTGCTTTTGCAAAGCAGCATCGTGGAGGCATTGATATTCTATATCCAGTTGGAGCAGTTTCAGAACCCGGAATACCTCTCCACAAACTTGCTCGACATTCTAGAGACTATTTTGGCCAAATTTGCCGGCATGGACTTGGACACTCATGTGCAAAACCAGGCGTGGAACAAATCCTTGAAACACTGGGCCACGGTTGTTGAGTACTTGGTGCAAGAAACCGGGACCACCTGCCATGAGCTTCTTACGGGGTTTGCGTACTCCAAGTTTGCCCCCGATGCTGCCAGCGCCGATGACGGCGGCACCAGCGTATCGCGATCCAAAGCCGGCCGCGAAAAGAGACTGTCCAAGCTCTTTGCCTTTAAATCCAAAAGCAGTTCCAAGAGAAAGGACTTGGTCCGGGGCGACGCCAAGCCATACAAGAACCCGTACCAGGCCTACATTATCTTGTTTATTGTGGAGATGCTTCTTCCGTACGGCGCCAACTTTGAGGCCAGAGCCGTTTCTTCTGGCAACAATAAGGAAACAGCAGCACCCAAAGAGGAGGACGGCAATGACAATGATGGTGACGACGAGGATTTGGAGTTGGAGAGGGCAAACGAGGAGCACATTTCGTTTATTAGAGGGACATTGTTCACCTTGATTGTCAACAACAACCCATACATCCGAAACTATGCCTTGTTGGCGTTGCTAGAGTATGCCAAACATAACCAAGTGGAAATCAACCAATTGATTTTGCATGCCTTCCGGTTGGTTGACCAGGAACACAAGCACTCGGAAAAGGATACGTTGAAAAAGAATGACGAAAACGTGTGTCCCCTTTCAGCAGTAAGGTTATTGAGCTTCTCGCTTGCATTGTCGTCCTTGATCAAGCAAACCGACCCCGCCTTGCTCCAAAACTCGACCATTGTCAAGGTTCTCAGTTTCTGTACCCAAAGCTTGAAGCACAATTCAAACCCCATGAAAAACTCTAGCTGCTGGATCATTCTTTCGTCATTGGTCACGCTCTACAACTTTTCCGAGTATGTCAAGTTGAACTCGTCGCAGTTTCTTGTGTTTTGGAAGAGCTTGTTGACGTCCCAGTTTATCAGCTCCACCACGGGCACCGCTCCCGAGAGCCACACGCCAGAGGTTATTGCCAACCTCAAACTACGGAGTTTTAGTTTGGTGTGCTTGTTGAACTACTTAAACTCGGTTGAGTTGACGCCCGAGTCACTCAAGCAGATTCTGTTTTTGTTGACAAAGTCGTACAACTACTTGTCGTACCTCGAGAGCAATGCTGAATCCGCCGGATTGCTTGCTTCGTCGTCGTCGGTGCAAAACTTTGGCGAGTCCGACTACAACCCCAATTTGGTCAACAATATTCTTTATTCCAACTACTCATACAACCAAAAGTTGCCCAACGACCGCGTCCTTGTTAGTTTGATCTTGTACAGCAAAAAGGTTATACTCCAGAGCTTTTTGAGACTAGCCACGTTGTTGAAGAACGACATCAACTCAAACATGGTGATCTTTTTGATCAAGGTGTTTAGCGACGCCAAGTTGTTTTGCCGACTCCAGTCGCCAGAGGAGAAACCAAAGAAAAAGTTGAGCAAGACCGCGGCTGATTTCCCCCAAACCTTGGTTTTGAACGAGGACTACAACTACCTGTTTGGCGTGACTAGCAAGTTTCAAGTGGATGTGATTGACGAGTTGTTGATCAAATTCCCCTTTGAGGAGGAGAACAACAACAACAACAACAACAACAAACAGGCGACGCAGTGGCTCAGAAACACATTTAGAAACTCGAGCGCGGTGCTTCCCAAGTCGTGCATTGAAATCGACCAAACCCCCGACGTTGCGGCCTGGTTTGACTATTTTGAAAGGATTGCATTCGCATCGGTTGACCATTCCATCAACTACGACCCAAACGTTTTTCTCACCCAGGAGTATTCGGCACACCACAAGTACTCATCAAACTTGACGTGCTCGTTGGTTGACGTTTCAATCGAATTGTTCCAGCTTGTTTTCCCCCATTTGTCCACCAAGATCCAGTTTTCCTTGCTTGAGCAGATCCGGAACTCGTTGACGGCAAACCCAGTGGACCCGTTGAGATTGAATGCCATCAAGATCAACGTCGCCGTTGCATTGCATGGCGTGGTGTCACATATGGCCAAAAAGAAGCTTTGCCTTGAATCGGACATTACGCTTGTCCTTATTGACATTGTGAAACAGATTGACTCGCGCGAAAAGATGTTGATCCAGATTAACGCGTCGTCAATCGGCCTCGCTTCCCAGTTTTTGGACAAGAACGGCGCCAGTGGCCAAGTCACCACAATCATCAACCATGTTGTCACCGACTCGGACCCGTACCGCCGGGGGTTGTACATATTGTCGCTCGCCAGGGTCTATGCCCAAACCAAGGTGGGGTTCAGCGACATTTTCAATGTGTCGTACCAATTGTTGAGCGACCCCAACCCTATTGTGTACCATTTCACGCTACAAGCGGTGCACGTCTTGTTTGAGGCGAATTTGGACAAGGTTGGTTTGATCCCCAATGTGTTGGGCAAACTCTACAGCAACTACTTGAACGACGCGTTTGGCTACGACGTGCACAACAAAACCCTAGTCAACTTGAAGACCGAGCTAGGGTCTGTTGCCAGCGTAGCCCGGTTGTTGAAGTTGTTTGTCTCCTTGTTGGGCCCGGCATTGCGCGACTGGCCCACTGGCGAAAAGACGAAATTAAGGAGCTTGATTATTGCATTGAGCGACGGAATTGGTATGTCGACCTTGGACGACTATGTCAATGTATACAAGCACTTGCTTGGTTTGTTCCAAGAGTTGATCATCTACGATCCCAACTTGATCGAGGGCGAAGTGGGCTTTTTCACCCGGTTGCTCAACTTGGTGATTTCCAAAAACTTAAAAGTGTCGTTGGCCAGCGTGGGACCCACGTTTTTGAATACCGACGCGATATTCCCATTCAACACCAGTTTTGATTTGTACGTGGCCGCATACGAGTGCTACTACGAGTTGTTGAAGATTTATGGTGTGTCGATACTCACTCTGGAAACCGTCAATTTGATTTGGGTCACGATGAACATTAAGCCGTGTGTGCAGTCGAAGCAGTTTATCAAGCTCTGGCTCGAGTCGAGCTGCTTGGACAAGAACTGGTTTTCCATCCTTGACTCGCTCTACAAGCTTAGCTCGAGGAGGCTTATGGGACCGTTTATTGAAGCCAACTACCTGACCAAATTGTTGCCATTGTCGCAGCGGCAAAAGAAACAGAAAAACAAGAATGGCAGCGGCAATGCCGATTTCAAAGACGAGGAGATTGAAAACATTGTTGGCGACGATGGCGAAGTGGACAAGAACGAGCCTGTTTCTTGGGAGTTCAAGTTGTTCATTTACGAGTTGTTGAACCATTTGCTCGCGCTCGCCAACAAGAACCCCAAGTTGGTTGAGAAATTAAAGTCAAAGATCCACGACATTGTCAAGCTTTCGTTTTTGGGGTCCACGTCGCCCATCACCGAGATAAAGTTGAAGGGGGTGGAGTTGTTGGACCGGGCGCTTGAATTGTTTGGCGACGTGGCGGACCCGTTGTACCCGGCTGTTTCCATCTTGGAGCAGGAACAAGCCCAGATTATTAGCGCGTTGGTTCCGTGTTTTGCCCCCGGTAATGACTACAAGGTAGTTGTTGATGCCATCAACGTGTCGTCCAAGTTTATCAACCTTCCGCGGATCAAGTTTTACTCCAAGCAGAGGATTTTAAAGACGTTGATATACTTGCTCGAGGAGGTGTCGTCAAACAAGTTTTTGAGGTTTGGGTTTTTGGAAAGCATGTCTGAGTTTGGAAGAAAGAGCATCCAGTTGTCGATATTGAACTGCTGGGCCGTTTTGAAAATCGATGCCCACGAGGACCTCGACAATGCCGAGCCCGAATTTTTGGACACGTTGGAAAAGTACTCGACATTGTTGACATCGTTGTGGATCTTGGTGTTGCGCGAATTCCTGGCGGTAAAGTACAGCGAACCGGCGAGTCGCGAGTTGGACATTTACGGCAACTACTGGATCAACTTGATTAGCGTGTTGAGCTTGGAGTTGGAAACGAATGGCGAGTTTATCGACAAGTACCTTTCCGGCGACGCCCAAAACTTTTTCTTTATCTTGTTCAGCCAGTGCGTTGAGAGCTTGATCAGAAACAAAAACGTTGACGAGATCCTTGTGTCGTTGAACCGGCTCGTCAAGAACCCCGATTTGGTCAGCTTGTTGTTTAGCAACGAGATCTTTGGCGAAGTTGTTGACTTGTTGGACCGGTTGATTTTGATTGACGACCACACGGATGTCCAGTGCGACTTGGTGGACATTGTGTCAACCATTTTCCAAACGTTTATAAAGTCGCACGACGACTTGGAGCCCGGGTTTGACAAGTTGTTTGAGTTGGTGCGCGTGGCGATGTTGCCGTTGTTTAGAATACTCCCCTTTTTGAGGTCGGACTATGATGCAAACAGCGAGTCGAACCAGCTTCTTCTCAAACACGCCGACAGCACCCCAAACTTGTTGGTTTTGAAAAAGACGTTGGAGACCCTTGTTGAGATGGTGGCCATGCTCCCGGAAGTTGTCCAGGTGGACTTGTATTCCTGCATGCTTTACATTTTCGCCAAGGTGTTTGAGAGCAAAAACACCTTGTTGATCTCGATTGTGATCCCCCACTTGAAACAGGTTGTGGCTGAGGCAAGAAAGTTTGGCCCCGAGTTGATCAACGTGTTTTACCGCACGACCAAGCCCCACTTGGACCTCAAGAGTGACACCACGTTTGCCGCGGTCACGCATTTGGTTCTCATCACCAGCGGCGACGTGGTGTTGAATGAGGATGACTCGCAGGAGCTAAGCGCGGCGTTGTTGAGAATGTTGGAGAGCAAGGAATCGGCGCCCACCGGCATCCAGTGCGTGAAATCGTTGATGCAATACAGCGCCAAGGGACACAATGTGTTGGCAGTCAAGTTTCTCATCACCAGCGTGATCAAGATGGTGAGCCAAACGGCAGAAGCACCGTATGCATTTGACATCAAGGTGGCGTTTGAGATTTTGATGTTGTTCACCAGGATTGTGGGGGAGGACGCCGCCAAGCAAACGGCGTTGTACGCGTTGATGATCCCGTTGCTTGTGAAGTACAATAGCGAGAACGAGTTGTCGCGCGAATACTTGCATGAAAAGTTGCTTCTTTTGATCAAGCAAAACCCCCAGAGCTTCAAACAGGTTGTGGCCAGCAACCTTAGCGAGAAGCAAAAAGTGTTGACCGAGGAGTTGGTCAAGATGCCGCACCAAGATGGTGGCAGCACCGAGTGGTTTCAAGAGACGGAGGAGATTCAGCTAAAGACATTTGGTAGCTAGAAAATAGGAATGTAAACTTTTTTTTTTTCTTTCTTTTGTTTCACCAAATTTTAAAGACGCGTATTGACAACAGCACCAGGAACAACAGCAGCAGGAACAACCGCAACAACAACAACAACAGCAAGCTTGCAATGACAATGGCAGATACCGCTGACATTGCAACGTTGGATTTGGGTACATCCAGCTTGTTTGAACCGAGCAAGGACTCTGCGCAGGGGCACCCCGACATTGATTTCAATGATTCGCTACTATTCCAAGAATCGTTAAAGTCAACCACAAACGAGCCCGAGGCTGAGGACGAAGCAATGGATACGAATAGAGACCAAGAAACTGACGACTTTTCGCCAGTTGCCCGATTGTGCAAAACGGTCCACTTGTTTGGGGGCAAGACAATCAAGTTGGAGGAACGAGGAGTTGAAAGCATTGATGCGGACAACCTGTTTTCAGGCACATATCTCGACATGGATGCATTGACCAGCAAAGCCAACTTGCGTCTCCTCACCAAGGAAAACAACCTCAAGCTAAAGGAGATGTCGGTGTCGGCGTCGGCGTCCAAAACCAAGGCCAGAACTGGGCAAATGTGGGCAGAAAAGTACAAGCCAACCAGCTTTATCCAGCTCTGCCCTGCCGGCAACGACCGACAATACAGATTGGTGTTGCATTGGTTGAAAAAGTGGTCGAGCACCGTGTTTTCCGAACCCGCCAGCGCCAATCAAGAGTCGCTTGACGGTTTGGGAAGACCACACCGCAAGATTCTTCTTATCCACGGCCCCACTGGGGTGGGTAAAACAGTCGCGACCCACATTTTGGCGCGGCAGATGGGGTACAACATCCAGGAGTTGAATGCTGCCAACAGCATGGATACTTTGCCCCAGGCTGGTGGTGCCAACAACAACAACAATAGCAGCAGCAGCAACAACAACTCTGGCAATGCATATAGCAATGCGTCGTCGGCGTTGAGGTTGAAAATCACCAATGCCTTGACGTCCAACACGATTTCAAAAAACAAGAAGCCGTCGTGTTTGGTGATTGACGAGGTTGACTCATTGGCCAATGTGAATGAGGTTGTACGGGTGTTGAACGACTTGGTTCAATCGGATCAGCGAGCCATGGCCAGGAAGATGAATAGAGGCGGCGACCACACCCACGGCACTGACGATAAAAAGAGAAGCAAGAAGAAGGATACCTTGCTTAATAGACCCATCATCTGTATTGCCAACGAAATCTACTCTCAGCAAGCGGGCAAATTTGGTCCCAATCCCATGGACAAGCTAAGAGCCATCAGCGAGATTGTGGCTTTCAAGAAACCCACAGCGTCCAAAACTCTTGTGGGGTCCAAAATGGGTTCTGGGAGCGCCATAAAGTCTGTCAAAGACCATTTGATGGGAATCAACCAGAGAGAAAAGTTGGGTCTTGACTTTCGGGACATTGGAGAGGTGGTTGAAATATGCGACGGCGATATCCGTGCCTGTCTCAACCATATCCAGTTTAACGGAAAGAAAAAGACCGGCAGCAACAGGGGCGGTGGCAGTGGTGGCGTGAACAGCATGGATAAACAGGTTTCTTGGTTTACAATGGTGGACCAGCTATTCACGCGAGACGCGCAATTGTCCAAGGAGGAAAACTTTGCTGAGTTGTTTGGCACCTACATGAACGGCGAGGGAAAGGCGGTCACCAGCAATTCCAGCTCGTTTGACAAGGTGGTCAAGGGCGTTTTCAATCGGTATTTGGACGCAGTCCATGTACAAGACGATTCGTTAAAAGGTCCGTGCGAGTTGAGTGACTGGTTGGGGTACTACGACACGTTTGGTGGTGCTCACAACGATGCGGGCCACCAGTACTCCGCGGTGGTGAGTTTGAAGGCATGGTCGTTGTTTAGCAGCATCAACCCCCCGCGGCAAAACCCGGCTACATCGTTGGTTCCCAACTCTAAAAACCTTGAGTTTGAAGCGTACGAAACGTTGAAAGGCAACAAGAACATCGTCAAGAGTGTGATGGAAAGATTACCAGTACACACCCAATTGTCCTTGGGCACCGATATCGAGACGGTTGCGTGCTACTTTTTGCCGTACCTAACGAAAATATTGACCCCTAGTTTGTCGTCGAAAGTAAAGTCCAACTTGACTGAAACGGAAAAGAAATGGGTGGAAAAGATTACAGAGTTGGTCAAGGATTTCCAATTGACGTTGGAGAACCTGAAGGATTTGGAAACCGGGGTGGTGGCTTTGAAGCTACACCCAGATTGGGATGGGCTTGTCACTTTTGACAACTTTCTCTCGCCAGTGACGCCGGCCAGCGCCATGAAACAAACCCAATTCCGCCGCCAAGTGTTGTTTCCCTTGGTGACTGCGGAGATGGAGAGGCTCGATATGGTACGCAAGAGTGCCAAACGTCCATTGGCAGGTGACGGCAACGAAGAATCACACAAGAAAAAGACAAAGAAGCTGAATGTGGGCAACACCATCGATTTCTTTAAAGAAAGGTACGACGAAGTGAATGCGCAAACCAGTCTGAGCAACAGTTCACTGGCAACGGCGACGTCTTTCAAGCCCTCTAGAATATGGGTCAAGTATAACGAAGGGTTTTCCAATGCTGTACGAAGAAATATTGGCTGGAATGATATTTGGGCTCCATAGTTTAAAGAGCTTCGTATATAAACGACGCGTAAACGAGCAACTTTTTTTTTTTTTTTTTTTTTTTTTTGGAACTTT
>JAKTZW010000374.1:0-27005 GCA_030579015.1 Zhuliangozyma blackwelliae | reverse complement strand
CACGGGAACTTCATCCAACTTGGGGTTCAATATAGCCGTTCGGTTGTTGGAGCAACTCCCCTCGAAGGAGAATGTCACCCTCATTGTGACCTCCAGAACCTTGCCCAAGGTCAAGGAGTCGATAAGCAGCATCAAGAAACACGCCGACGAAAAGCTCCACCGCACAGGACAGCTCGAGTTTGACTATCTCCTTGTTGATTTCACCGACATGGTCTCCGTTTTGGGTGCGTACTACGAGCTCAACAAGAGGTATAGACACATCCACTACTTGTTTGTTAATGCGGCGCAGGGCGTTTACGGAGGGATCGATTGGAAAGCCGCCACCATCGAGGTGTTGCGGAATCCGATTGAGGCAGTCACCAACCCAACCTACAAGTTGCAGAGAACTGGCGTGCAGTCGGCTGACCACATGGGGTTGGTGTTTCAAGCAAACGTGTTTGGACCGTACTACTTGATCCACAAGGTGAAGCACTTGTTGAAGGGCGGCAAAGTCATTTGGATCTCGTCCTTGATGTCACAGCCAAAATACCTTTCATTCAGCGACTTGCAATTGTTGCGGTCACCCGCGTCGTACGAAGGGTCAAAGAGACTAGTGGACTTGATGCATTTTGGCTCGTACAAAAAGTTGAAAAGCGAGGGCATTGCCCAGTACGTGGTGCACCCGGGGATATTCACCAGTTTCTCATTTTTCCAGTTTTTGAACGTGTTTACGTACTACGGGATGATGTTGCTCTTTTACCTCGCGAGACTCGGGGGTTCGCCGTACCATAACATTTCCGGGTACATCGCGGCCAATGCTCCCGTGGCTGCTGCCATGGGCCACACCAAGCAGACGTCAAAGGCAGGGTCTGCATGCACCAGGTTCGGGAAAGAGTACTTGTTATTTGAGGAAGTCGACACTACCGGTGCCGAAGACGTTGTCCGTTATTTGGAGTCGTGTACCAAAGAGTGGGACGAAAAGCTAAAAGACCAGATAGTAAACACTCGCCAGCCTTAGAAGAAGGGCGCGTGCTCTTTTCTATATAGTATGTTCCAAGCATTTGCAGCCACACCCACTGGCGCACTCGTCGTTGTCGAGCCACCACTGAGAGGCACACTCGGTGTGGAGAATATGCTCACAAACGTGGCATAGCGTAAAGTTCTTGGTCACAACTAGATTGCACAAGTTGCAGTATTTCAACTGCGCCCTCTTGCTTGTGTTCCATGCGTTGGGTTTCCCCGCAGGTAGGATCGTGGTGATGGCATTTATCAAGCTTTGGTTGGCAAACTGCTGCTTTCTTCGTCTCAGACCGACTCGGCACTTGTGAAGATCAAACGCGGCCAGATCGCTTTGCTCGGACTCGGGGTAGTTGAACTTGAGAATCTTTATCCGGCTCACAGGCAACCCCCAGCAATAGAGCATTTCGGCGTACTGCTCGCGGTACAGCTTGATTTTGGCAGAGTCTAATGAGCTGAGAAGGGCCAGTGAATAAGTGCTTTCAAACAAATCCAACTCTTCAACATTGTGCAACTCGACAACCACCGCCGGTGGTGGCGGTGGCGGTGGTGGCGGTGTGCGTCCAGGCGGAAGCAGTAGCGACTGGGAGGGCCTCGTTTTCACTCTAGTTTTGGGGGCATGTTTCATTACAATCGACTTTTTCTTTGGGTCGGCTGCCTTGATGGCTCTCTTTGACGATGGTTTGTCATATGAATCGCTCAACGACGAGTACGAGTGGGTGCTGGGTCCAAAACTGCCGTATGGACTAGCTTCAGGGACGGTGCCAATTCCGGTGCCAATTCCGGAACCAATTCCAGCACCAATACCTGCACCAAACGTTTTCTTCATATAACTAAACCTCTCGGGCGACGCATTGTACACGCTGGCCGCGTCAACTGAAGAAGTTATGGATCTCGCGTATGGCACAGAAACCAGCGAGCCCCTTCGAATGCTCAGAAGCGACGAGTTCCGGTGTTCCAACCTGGGGACTTGGAAAAGGTTGGGCTCGGAAAAGGTGTTGTTTCCGCCATGAAGCGACGGCGGCTGTGGCGATACTTGGTAAGGAGTGTGGATGGGAACCCGCACGGAGTGGTACGGCTTGATGTTTTTGGGGTTCTCAAACAATATGCACGACATCATCGCAAGCATCTGAATGTTGTTGCGCTTCACAAAGTAGTCAAATATTTCCGTGACCAACCAGGTGTGGCCAAAGGGGTGCATGCCCCAGAAAAACATCTGCTGCGAGCTCAACACCAGCTCCGGTCCCTCTTTTAACCCGGGGACTTTGTAGTCCGGCGGAAAGTAGCTCCCGGAGATGTCGGCATCTGCCATACTCTTTACCAATATGATCTCGAGTATTTTCCAAATATCACTAATCTCCTTCAACCCGTTATTCAAAGCAACCTTGGAGTTGTGGCTCGCGAGCTTTTCGGGAGTGTCGCCAAGGACGCGGTATTCGCACGCAAGCTCATACTTGTCGGGTAGCAAATGGCTAAAGTCAAAGATTCCCACAATGTTCCTGTTCTTCTGACCCTTGATCCCCTTGCCCTGTTTCTTTCCCTCCCTGAGAGAAGACTTGTGGTGCGACGTTGCGCCCCCCTGACTCGCCAATCGCTTCAAGGAAGACTTGTGGCTGCCGCTGTGCTCCGCAAACCGGTTACCCAACCCAAGACTCGTCTTGAACAAGCCGGGCACGCGGGAGCGCGAAGGCGCGTCATCGCTCAAAATCTCGTCCCAATCGTGCGTAAAACTGTCATCCGACGAGGAAGAGGAGTCCCGCTTCTCGACGTACCCGCCATCGGACCGCGAACCATCCGTGCCGTCCGACTCTGATCCTATAGAATCCAGTCTATTGCGGGTGCCATCGTGGTGGGTGCCCTCTTGGTATTGGCCACGGTCGTGGTGCGGCTTAACACTGAACCCCCCATCGGTGAACTTGAATATGTTGAATTTTTGCAAACCCTTGCCATTGTCTTCTTCGGCGTCTTGACCCTCTGCATCATCCTTGGGAATGAAAAAGCAAACCAACTGTCCGTTTGGTGACCACACCGCCCCGCACCCTTTGGGCATTGGCGTCGAGTCAAAAAGCGGGCGCTGAGAAGCGGATTCGTGGGTGTCCCGTTGCCGTATCGAGTCCACACTCCGCCCCATTGAGTCGTTGAGCGCCGGGATCAAATCAGTATACTCTGCTTCTTCCTCGCCCGAGGAGTAGCCATGCAAGTCGGGCTGCTGGTTAATCAAATCATCCACCCATGCTTCGTTGCCAACCTCTTGAGCAAACTCCCCCTCTCCTTGGCCACTTTGCTCCCCGCGGCTCTCCATCATCGCGGCATCGTCCAACTCGACATTATCCCCCATGAGGTACCTCAAACAAGCCTCCAAGCAGAACCTTTGGTACCGGTTGGTGTAGAACTGGGCTATAGCATCCAACTTGTCTTGCATGATGCCCCGCACCGGCTTGGTTAGCTCGTGGGTCTCCTCAATTTCAAAACGAACGAGGTTCTGTTTCAGTAGCTTTAGCAACTTCTTGGCCGACATGTTTTTTGAATAGTCAATCTCTTCGAGGTAGGGGTACCCCTTGGGAAAATGGATTTCAATCCGAATAAACACCAACTTATCTTGGGGCTCGTCCTCCGAGCCTTTTTCAGTAGACTCGTTCTTGACGCTGGCATCTTTGTGGCTATGTTCCTCGACCCCCTTGATATCCTCGCTTACCACGCTTTTGTCTCTTGTAGACAACACCGACTCGGTAAGAGCATTGGCATTGGCATTGGAATTGCTAGAGTCCACAGACAGCTTCTTCTCCATACCTTTGGATTCCACCACCGGCAAGGGCCCTCGCAAACTAATAACCAACTCGCCGGTGGACACCGATATCTTTTCAAACCGGATTTTGGGAAACTTGTGGCCCACAATGCTCACCTCCTCCCCGAGATTCGAAGGTCCTTCGTCATCGCCCTCGATGCTGCCTCCCGAGCTATCTTTACGCTCGGAGCGGCCGTGGCCCATACGAACCCCGGAGATCCAGTCCAAGTGGTTCAACTGGGTGAATTGGTACCCGGACTGTTTGTGCCTCTCGGCAATCTGGAAAAGCGTCAACGACGAGAGCATGTCGCCTCCATTGCTTTTCGTCAAGTCGTCTATTGTCATTGGCGGCTCGCAGCAGTATGTCGAGTACTTGTAACTTTTGTCGTCGCTGGGCGTTTGTGGCCGCGAGGTCTCTGAGTCCAGCTCCTCCTTGAACACTTTGAAAAAGGTGGGGTTGTAGTTTACCAGCTCGTACAAATTCTCGTCCTTTGGCCACAACTTCAAGTCGTAATCAACTGCCGACCACGTAACCAACTGAAACTCTTTCCACTTGGTTTTCGACTCAAACCCCTCGTAATTGTCGTGCTTGGTTCTCCACAAGAAATCTTTCATTGGTCCATGGTGGCCCTTGAGCGTATAAGCGTCCTTGCCAAACACAACCTGTGTCTCGTTGGTGCTGGAATACTGCTGGTGCGCGTGGTCATAGTTGACTATGTGGATCGCGTCGTCGCCTCCTCTTAGTGGCATGATGCCACATGCCTTGTCCGAGCCAAAGGGCAACGCCCTCGCCCTTGCGATTGGGAAACCGCATTTCACCACCACACTCGGCCGCAACGTGTTCTCCTGCTTATCAAAATAGTTGAACTTGTCGATAAAGTTCCTGGCCTCGTTGCTCTTCAAGTCCCACATTTTGACGGTGTTGTCGTTGGAACATGTAATGATGTTGCCCATGCCCTGGGTAAAGTCCAACCCATTGATTTTTCCATCGTGCGCCTTGTCCACCTTGATAACGGGCAACGCCCCCTTTCTCGTATCCCACACATAAAACGAGTGGTCGTGGGCCGAGGCAATCTCGTACGGGTTTTCGTGATTCCACTTGGCTTGCGTCGCACCTGCCCTCCACTCTGCCCACTTGGCGACCGGCTTTCTCGGAGTCCTCATGTCCCACTTCAATATAAACGTATCGACTCCACAGGTGGCCAAAATCTCGGGCTCAAAGGGGTGGAAATTGATGTCTGAAATCGCTCTCGTGTGGGAATGCAAGATATTAGCAATGGCATTGTTGGACGGTCGCGCTAGGTCCCACAACAACGCTTTCTGGTTGGACGTGGATATGCACCACGAAGGTTTGGCAAAGTGATGCGGTGACCATTGCACATCGGCGACTTCCCACGACGTTATATGGTGTAGCCACCGCGGTGGGGTAAAGGGGTCGTCCAAGTCTATGATAAAAAGACCCCGGCGGCCAGCCAAAACGGCGTCTCTCCCGTTGGGTGATAGCGACATGGCTCCAATGGCGCCATCGACGCGAAGCAGGAGCGAATTGCCAAATGTCGTTGACTCATTGGGGTTTAGTAGTTGGTTCACCATTGGTTGTGGAGTGAGAACAAAGAAAAGCTGAATGTAAAAAACATAAAAAAAAAAAAAACATAAAAAAAACATATAAAAAAACAGTAGAACCATACGCAACCACCACACCCACCACCATGACAGAGCCAACGCCCAAACACCAGGAGGACGAAGATATCAACGAGGAGTTTGACGATGTTGATGATCAGATAATAACAGATGTCCCCGTGCCCCAGGAACAACCGACTGCAGAGCCACAGACCAAGGAACAAACTAGGGCTGAAAAGTCAAAGCAACGCCAGCAGACCCTATCTGCCGCCGCTGCTGCCAGCGCCGCAGCCGCGTCGTCGTCCATACCCGACTTGCCCGACCTCACTAGAAAGGACAAGACGTTGAAGGAGGTTTTGGATATGATGGACGGCGAGTTTGCTCCCATCATTCCCGACGCCGTCACCGACTACTACCTAGCCAAGAACGGGTTTGAAACTTCTGACGTGAAAATCAAACGATTGTTGGCCTTGGCCACCCAGAAGTTTATCAGCGACATTGCCCAAGACGCGTACGAGTACAGTCGTATTAGGAGCTCGAGTGCCGTTTACAACTCGGCCAACCCCCAGGCGCGGGCCAAGCAGTTGCTACAGGGACAGCAATACGCAAACCAGCAGTCGCAGAACAATGCCGAGAATGCCGACCAGCCCTCGCAGCAGACTGGCCACTCGAATGCCGGCAACCAGCAGGGCAAGATTGCCTTGACCATGGAGGATTTGAGCAACGCTCTCAGCGAGTACGGGATGAACGCTTCGCGGCCCGAATTCTATAGGTGAATGAATGTAGTATGATACAGTAAGCTGATAAGTACAATAAGTTGACAAGTACAATAAGTTGACAAGTACAATAAGTTGATATGATACAGTGAGATGACAAGTGCAGTGAGCAAACATTATATTAGCACCCCCTATAGCACGTATATTTACATACCCATTCCACCCATTCCACCCATTCCACCAAACTTGGACATCATACTCTGCATCATTTGTGGGTTTGATTTCATCATTTGCTGCACTTGGGCCATTCTTTGGGGATTCTGCATAAGCTCCCTCGCCTGGTTCATCATGTCGCTACCGCCCGCGCCGCCAAGCATATTCATGGCGTTCTGCATAAAGCCGGGGTTATTCATCATCCTCTGCATTTGCGGGTTGTTCAAATTGGCCATGGGGTTGGCCCCGCCTGGTGCCTGCTGCTGGGCCATGGCGGTCTTGGCCATGGCACCCATCATTCGGTGCTGCTGCAAAATCATCTCCACTTCCACCGCCGAGCACCCCGACCCCCGAGCAACCCTAATGATTCTCGTGGGCTCCTGGACAAAGATCCTGCCATCAGACTCCAACTCCTTTGTGGTCATGGAGTCCATAATGTAGATCATGTTCTTGATTTTGCTCGACGTCTCCTCCTCCCCCACTTGCGACAAGATATTCGACATGCCGGGAATCATCGATGCAATGTTGGTCAAGGGCCCCATTTTGAGGAAATTGTTCATTTGGTTCTGGAAATCTTTGAGGGTAAACTTCCCCTCCTTGATGTTTTCCAACGTCTTTTTGTGGCCCTCGTCCTCGTGCAAGTTCAACGATTGAACGTGCTCAATCAAGGACAGAATATCGCCGATTCCCAACAACTTGGATATGAACGTTGTGGGCTTAAACACCTCCAAGTCGCCAATGTGCTCACCGGTACCAATGAAAACAATGGGCGTCTTTGTGGCCGCGACCGCAGATATGGCACCGCCCCCCTTGGCATGGCCGTCCATCTTGGTCAATATAATGGACCCAAAGTTGGAGCTCTCCTTGAATGCGCGTGCTTGCGACTCGGCGGCCTGGCCAATGGACCCATCCATCACCATGATTGTTTGTGTGGGCTGCACGGCTTCGCCAATCTCCACCATCTCGGTAAACAACTGCTCTTCTTGTCGATGTCTACCAGAGGTATCAACTATGATGATGTCAAACTTTTCCTGCTTGAACTTTTGCACACCCTCAAACGCAATCTTCACCGGGTCCGGTTCCAAGTACGACCCGTAGTACGGGATGTTTGCCTTGATGGCGTTTTGCTTCAACTGGTCAAAGGCACCGGCTCTGAATGTATCGGCACACACCAATCCCACTTTAAAGCCCCTCTTTTTGTAGTACACGGCCAACTTTGTGCACGACGTGGTCTTACCCGCTCCCTGCAACCCGACAAACATAATGACATGGCTCGACTCCTTGGACAACGAAATCTTTTTCCCATTGATGGTCTTTGTCTTTGTGGACAACTTTTTTGGTTTTGGAGGCTCAATGTGGGAGTCAACCAAGGCACACAATTCGTCGTAAATGACTTTTTGCAACTTCTTGCGCTTGTTCATCGCTGACGTTTCCTTGGCTACATTGGCTTCGTTGATCTTGTTCTTGATGTTTTCCCTCAACCTTGCCACCAATTTGACATTGACGTCGGCCTCCAACAACGCAGAGCAAATATCCTTAATCATTTGCTGGATTTCTTCATCGGACCCCGACTCCACCGAGGAGAGGGCTCCCCTAAGTCTTGATCCTAAATCTGCTAACACCATTTGGGAGGCGGTTGAGATTGTTGTTGGCGGGTATGATGAAGGAGAGACAAATTGAAAAAAAAAAAAAAAAAAAAAAAAAAAAAAGTTCAACATAAGAGAAAGAGAGACAGTCGTGTGGAGCCGTGAAAATAGTGGAGATCTTGTCAACCCACATCGACAATGGCAGAAACGGCTCCACCACCACCTCCACCTACACAGCAGCAGCAACCAGAGAGCTCCACCAAAGAGCCACGGAAGCCAGCCCTCAAGACGGATGAAGTTGTGGTGGACAAGTCAAAGGTGGACTTTACCGAAGGCGGCGTGGACAACTTCAAGTTTTACCCCGACACCCCCGAGTCTCATCGACATAAATATAGATGGTCAATGAAGGAGCCGTCGAAATTTTACGATCCGTGTGAAGAGAGCAGACAGGCATCAATGGCATGCTTGTTGCGAAACCAGGAGGACAAGTATGTGTGCCAGGAATTCTTTGATGCTTATAGGGAATGTCGAAAGGACTTTTTCCGGAAAAAGAGGCAGGATAGGGTGGAGGGCAAGAAAGGCTGGGGGTGGTGACAAGAAAGGCTGGGGGTGGTGACAAGAAAGGCTGGGGGTGGTGACAAGAAAGGCTGGGGGTGTTGACAAGACAAAAAAGGCGGTGCTGGTATCCATTGTATATACATCTATACGTAATCAAATACTTGATTGGCGGGGTTCACCATTCCTGTAAGTTTTGTATCAATTTGCTCGTCGCCAGGGTCTTTGTAAATCAGACGGGTGCTGAATGTGCTTGAGTTTTGGGGCACAATGTGGTCTTCAAATAGCTCAAAATCGTCGTACACAAACGGCGTTCTTGTGGGAGCGTCAACAAAGTCCGGGTTCCTCGTGTTGAGGTCGCGGTAGTGCAAATACGGGAGGGTGTTGTAAAGTTCAATCGCTCCCGATTTCCTGTCGATTGAGCACAAAAGGGTAGCCACATGGTTGCAGCTGTGCATGCCTGCCCTCTCCTCCGACAAGATGTTGTTGTACACTTTTCGGTAATTGTACATGTAGCTGCCCTCGCAATGGCGGAATATGAAATCCATAAACACGTCCAAAAATTTCGACAAGTCAATTTCGAGCGTGAACAAAACATAGTTGAGCTGCACGTTTAGTAGTGCTTTGGAGTCGTCGCGGGTGATTTGGTCGCAAAAGGCATAAACAAGGCTCCGCTCCCAGTCGTCAACAAACATGTCTCTGTACTTTCGAGAGTACCGCGGCCGCTTGTACCGGGACACCGCTGGAGGGATGGAGGACCTGATGAAGGAGGGAAAGTCCTTGGTGAGCTCAAACAAGTTGGTTTTGAATTCCTGCACCACCTGCAAGGCTTCCCACTTTTGCGACCGTTTGCCCTTGGTGTTACTGAACCCTTTTAGGCTCGCGTCCATTTCATGAATAAAGCTCAAGAAATAGTTTTCCTTAAACTGGGCAAAGGGGTGCAACTTCATCCATTCAAGGAGCTGGACATTCATCTGGTTCGCCTTGAATCGCGATGAGGATGACAGCGACCACGTTGACTCTGCCGCCCCCGTTGTTTCCGCTGGCGCCTGTTTCCTCAAAAAACGCAAGTCACGCTTATTAAAGTCAACCACGTGCCCGTGAAATGGTACATTAACCTCAGGGACCGACGACGTGCCCTTGTAATGCACTCTATCATCAACAGATAGTCTGTCTAGCACATTCAACTTTCGCACAAGAATCTTGCTTCGTGGAATGTTGAACGACACATCGTTCAAGCCACAAAAAAAGTTTGTAAAGTTGTGCAACTTTAAGAGCATCTCCTCAAGCGAGCTAGAGCCAAAGTTGAAAACGCCCTGGATGGATTCGCCCACATCGGTAAGAACCAAGTTGCACCTCTTGAGGCTGGTGCTGTCGTCAATGCCGATGGTGTATGAGCGCCCCGACTGGAGGTAGCTGCAGGGCAAACCGTTCAAGATTTGCTCCTTCTCGTGCTTGGAGTATGCCGGGTGTTCAGTGACGCCAGGGTGTAGCTTTATGTTTTTCCCCGACAAGTCGTGCTTTACTTTTTGCCTCTTTGCTCTATTTTGACTGGGAACAGTTTTGCTTTTCCTCTTGGTTGTAGCAAATGATGGTTGTACTGATGGCGCTCCTGATGCTGATGTTGATGCTGGTGCTGGTGCTGGCGGTGGCGGTGGTGGTGGTCGTGATGGCCACAGTGTTTGGGGTAGCCACAAGAGTTTTCTTCTTCGCTTCTCCAAGTACTGGTCCATTTTCTGCTCAACATTGGGGCAGTATGCCTCCATCAGATCGCGTGAGAAAAATAATAGTCGAAACTTTTTGCTGTGGTCATGGTACTTGCTGGCAAACATTGGCGACGCTCCTTGAAAGGCGGCATTCAGCACGATTGCTTCGTATATCGTGTGTATCTCTTGCTGCAACGACTGCGCTTCGGTGTCGTATATCTGCTCCGCCGTGGCATCCTTCCTCTCGTCATACCCGTGATTCTTGACGCGGATAGCATTCTGTCTTCTTAGCGGCACAGCATTGCTGCGCAACATGGGGGCACGCACCACCCGGAACCTTGAACTCGCAGGTAGCTCTCCTCTCCCTGCGGAAGACAACAACAATTGCTGCTCCTCAATGCCAAAATGTGCGCCAGCATCTCTTCCGCCTTCTCGTGCCTCCTCTTCCATATCTTCTTCCCCATCTTCTTCCCCATCTTCTTCATTACCTTCAACATCTTCAATATCTTCTCCCTCTTCTCCCTCTTCTTCACTCACAACACTCTCTCCTTCCTCGTGAGGGTGGTTAGAATAGAGTAGCAAATCCTCGTGTTCTCCTTCTTCTTGTAAGCTCTGTTCCTCGTCGTCACTCGTCTCGATATAGTACGTTTCTCTATTCTCATTTATCCATGGTCTGGTGGGGTTTTGCAATGGTGGTAAAATGTTTACGCTCATGTTTGCCCGCTCTTCCCTGGCCTGCACCAACTGGTAGAAGCGGTTCTGGCGCCGGTGTATTTCAGAAAAGTGGCGCAAAATTCTCGATCTAAAGTTGGAGTCTAGCTCGTTTTCCTGGTGCCGAAACATGTGGTCAGATATCAAGTTGAATGAGTTGAGAGTCGAGGACTGTCTAGCGTTGCCAAATCTCTGAATGTGGTCTAGCGATGGCGCAAACGAAGGCTCTTGCCGACTTTGATGCTGGTGCAAATGTTGCCGTATATTATTGTGCCGGTTATCTGGAATCGGAGGTGGAGGCGGCATGGTGTGGGAACTAAGCGTCTGCCTTGGGTATGCGTGTGTATAGTAGTAGTAGTGCTGGTGCTGGTGCTGGTGCTGATGCTGGTGCTGATTCTGGTGGTTAAATAATGAGTGATAGGGTGGCGGTTGCGGAGAGCAGGAGAGAGGGGGGGTGTGGCGAGGAGGAGAGGGGGTGTGTTTGTGTATTTCCAAAAATTCATTTTTCTTTTTTAGAAAAAAACTACAATGTCGTGCCTGAGCATGTCGCTGCAAGAGATTATCCTTAGAAAAGTTATGCATACATACATTAAACATCATAAATTCGAGAGGGGGTCCTTTGGAGTCCCCTAGATCATGTACCTAAAGTCGGCACCAATCTTTGACCCGTCGTTGCCCTTGCCCAACTCTTTCTGCCAGTTCATGGTGCCCCTGGCGATTCTCTTGTTCAACACCATCAATCTGATTCTCAACCCAATGGTGAACAAGATTGCAAGCACGATAAAGGCACAGTTGCAGCTAAAGGCAATCAAGTAGCGAGGAGCACTGGAGGCGGGGTACAAGTATGCGTTCCAGATGGATGTGGAGTTACTCAAACAGTTGACCAAGGCAATGGCAGACGCACGCTTGGCGGGCGGACGGGGGCAGCAGTTGGAGATCCAGGTCAAAATGACAACAAAGGCACAGTAGAGGGAGGGAATCATCAAGCACATGCTAAAGTAGCGCGCGCCGGTGTTCAACAGCGCCGCGGCAATGATAAAGGATACCAACGACAAAACCAAGGGGATGGTGACGTGAAAGAACCGCTCGCTGGACTTGTCGGCGTGGCGGGCCCAAAGAAAGGTGGCCACAACGGCGATAACGTATGGTGGCGCCGTCAAGCAAAGGGTCACGGTTCGGCTAAAGTTCAAGGTTTGCACCACGGATGGGAAAAAGTTGGTGACGCCACAAGCCGCGGTAAGGAAACTGTGCAACGCAACCAACAACCACACCTTCATATCCTTGAGTGCCAACCAAACACCCGACAACGGGCCCTCTTGCGATTCCTGGTCAGAGTCGCCAACGTTGCCCAAGTCTCTCCTCAACTTCCATTGGATAATGTCCTTTTCCTGCTGGCTCAAAAACTTTGTGTTGTGCGGGGTGTCTGGCAAGACAAAGTAGGCAAAGGGGACAGTGAGGACGGTGACACCACCGTAAATGATAAACAAGTATCTCCAGCCTCGAAGACCAGCCAAGCCGTCCATTTCGAGAATGGCGGCTGAGAGCAACCCGCTAAATGCCGACGACACCAACGATCCAGCGTACAAGATGGAGTTTCTCTTTGCAAGGCTCTTTTTGTCGTACCAGCTCGACAAGATCAAAAGGGCGCCAGGGAAGAATGCGGCTTCAACCACACCAAGCAAGATACGCACGGCAACCAAGCCGCCAAAGCTCTGCACGGCGGCGGTACAGGTGGACAAGGCACCCCAGAGCGTCATTGCCACGGTGATGTAGATCGAGGGCCGGCCGAGCTTGTTCAACAACAAGTTGGAGGGGATCTGGAACAAGATGTAACCCACAAACAAGATGGAGATGGCGGTTTCGTATTCCGACCCCTTCAACCCCAAGTCCTCTTCAAGGCCGCCCAACCGCGCCGACGCCAAACTGTTTCTATCTAGGTAGTTGAGCACGTAGATGAAAATGAGCATGGGCATCAACCGAAGGTCCACTTTTCTCACCGTCTTTCTGTCCAATTCCTTCAACTCTTCCTGGGTCAACCCTTGGAGCGACTCGGGGAGGTTGGCGTATTCGTCCTCCTCGGGAACATCCAGGGCAAAGTCGGAGTCGTCGGTCTTTTGCAAAAGGTCGCTCGAGTTGCCAACTTCAATGTGGGCAACATCCAGTTTATTGTTTTCCACAAACGACGTGGTTGGCTTATCAGCTGACATTGTGTAGTGTTGAAAAAGTAAAGAAGATGAGAGAGAGAGAGAGAGGTGACTGAAACGTTAGCAACGGGGAGGAAAGGTATTTATACTTTTTGTTTCAGTTGCAAACATGGCGGGGGGAAGGAGGTGGTGGAGGTGGGGAGCAAAGGCGGGGGGAAAGAAGAGAAACGATAGTTTGGGGCAGCAGCGTGGGGGACACTGGCGATTTACGCGGCAATTTCTTGTATTGCACCTTTTGCATTCAAGGTGGGGAAGAGACTGCGTATGGAGACAGATTAACAATAGGGACAGAGCAATAATTGAAGTTCCACCATCCCCCCTTTGCCTTGTGGGGCACAAAGACCGAGTCGGCCAAGGTTTTCGTGGAGGTGGAGGTGGCGGTGGTAGTGGCACAAAAGTAGCGTTACACGGTTGCCCTGGAATGAATAAGGTTTTCTCTCGAAAAGCGTATTTTGGCAGCAATGCTTGCAAGGAAAAAACACCACTACAAGACATATACACCCAACCGTGGATCAACAAGACCTTTCCACAGTGGAGTACCTGTAAAGTGTTGTGCGTGTGTGTAAGGTGATTGTTCACACATTTGGTGGGCTTGGTGGGCTTGGCTGTTTCTGTTGTGTTCTCTCCCCCACGGCGTTGCTCTTTTTTCTTTCTTTTTTTGTTGGCGTTACAATAAAAAGAAAAATTTTCCGTGGGGGATTTAGACCCAAGGCTGCAAAACCAAACTGTTTTGTTTTTCCTTTTGTTTCCCATTGTAAATGGCAATGGAGCAATGGAGCAAAGGAACAAGGGCACCTTGGCTCAACAAATTTTCTGCTTGCCAAGAAAGTTACAATTAGTAATAATTTACGGTTTCTCCGGATTTCTCCAAAGGAGCGGGGGACGGGGGGCGGAGGGGCGGGGGGAGAGGGAGAGAGAAACCCAACCTTTACACATTGGTTTCTTTCGTGACTTTGGAAGCACACCCATCCCGGTTAGCTTTTGTAAAAGTAGCAAGAAGAACCCCCGAGATGACTAATGAACCTCCCCTCCCCAGCTCTTTTCGCTCCCGCATTGTCCCATGGTGGATATCAGTTTAGTAGCTTTGTCCTGTTTTTCCGAGATTTGTTTTTTGGGGGATCTGCTAAATTAACAATATAGTTGTGTATCTGACTTGGAACTAGTAAGGAGGATGGGCATAATGGTCATAATGGGGATAATGGGGATAATGGGGGGATGGGGAAGGAGTGCCCAAGGCGGTCGTCTATCCTAAACTGAAAACTTGCCATGAGCTAGAAACGAAACCGGCCCTTTAATAGAACCACCATTCTCGACAATAGAGAGAAGGCCAATGGCAATGTCTATTTCCATTGGGTAGTTTACTGTGAAGACCCCCAACAGTACACCTCGATCTTTGATGGAAAGTGCCAACAGGAAGTTGGCATTTCCTTACAGCAATATTGCAGGTTTACAACGATATTTAGGGCACGGTATTCTAGCTAGCGTGCATATGCAACTATTGCACACTGTTGTAGAATACATACTTTTCGACGACAGATATGATGGGACGTACCAGGAAAAGGCGCCAGCTATCAAAGTGGTGGTACGAGTCACCGTAGAGTATATAAGTGTAACATACTTCTACTGAAGTTCATCTTCGGTATAGCGCACGACATTTTGTAGGCACATTTCGAGCACCAATATTTTATTTTTTTTGTGTGTGTGTGTACGTGAGATGCTTTAACAATCAAAGCAAATGTCAGACTGGCAGCAAGCGACCGCCGATGACGGGCAGGTCTACTACTTCAATGTAAAGACAAACGAGACTCGATGGACGCTAGAGGAGGAGAAAGAGACCGCAGAGACTACGGAAAAGAAACAACAGTGGCAGGAGTTTACCACCGACGATGGAAAGACGTACTACTACAATGAAACCACCGGGGCAACGACGTGGGACAAGCCCAGCGAATTGGAGGACACTGTGGAAAATGCCACCGACAGCGAGATTGACAACGAGCTCAAACAGAAACTAGCCGACCTTGCTTCCCCGGGCGAGTCGTCAGCACCAGACGACAACGACAACGACAACAACAACAACAACACGGAGGCATTTTTGAGCTTGCTTTCAAAAAACAACGTCGACTCAACGTGGTCGTTTCAACAAGTGATGGAAAATTTTATTGAGGAGCCCGGGTACTGGCTGGTCAAAGACCCATTGACGAGAAAGAAATTGTATGAGGAGTACCTCGTGTCAAAGTTTCAGCAAGAGTTGTCCAACAAGGCCTTGCTAGTGGAGACGTTTAAAAAAAATTTCCACCACGAGCTATACAAGTTGAAAGAAAGAGGGGCAATCAAGCACAACACCCGGTGGATCAGTATACGGAAAATCCTTATTGCCGAGGAGAATCCCATTTTCAAACACGCCATGATGCTGGACACCGAATTGGCGGCCATCTTCTACGAGTATGTTGATGGGTTGAGACTAGAATACCAGCAAGAAGCCGCTGCCAAGAAGGAGCAGGCGTTGGGGGAGTTGGAGTTGTACTTGACCAAGATCAACGCCAGCTTGGTTGGCCAGTCGCAAAACTGGGCCGATTTGTACGACAGGCTCACCGCAGACTCGCGGTTCAAGGGAAACAGGCACTTTGATGCCTTGTCAAAGACTGACATTCTCAAATTGTACATGGAAAAGATCCACCCGGGCGTGGTGGGCGAGTTGGAGCAGGAGATTGTGGCGTTGGAAAGGCGAAACTACCGCGCCGATAGAAAAGCCCGCTCTAGCTATAAGCAGTTGCTAGTCACGTTGGAGATTGGCCCCGATTCGGTGTTTAAAGATTTCCTTCCATTGCTAGAAAACGAGGATGCGTTTATTGAGCTTTGTGGAAGGAACGGGTCCAGTCCGGTGGAGCTATTTTGGGATATTGTTGATGAGAAGAAACAGTTGCTCAGAATCAAAAAGGATTTGGTGGAAGGTATACTTTTGGAACTCAAGAAGGAAGGGACAGACCTTTTGCAAAACTCGCCGCATGAGTTTGTTACCGGGCTCAAGAAAGCGGGCGGTGACCGGTTGGTTTCGTGCGGCGACGCGGAGCTAGTGGCCATCTATAGCACGTTGCAACGAGAAGACGAGGCCAGGAAAGCGCAGCAACGGGAAAGGACCGAAAGGGATTTGGACTATGCCATACACGACCTTGCCGAAGAAGTCCAAGCAAGACTGATTGACCTTGGCGCGGAGGGGTGTTTTGCAAAGTTGCAAGATCTCGACAGCTATAAAAAGGTTGCCAAATACAACCTAGACGCCAAAGACTTGATTGAAAAAGTGGCAACAAAGATGGAAACGATAAAGCCAAAGAAGAAGCGGGCGTTGGGCACGGCGGATGAGAGACCGCAAAAGAAGGCAAAGGTTGGGTTAAATTACTAGTAGTGTGTGTACCAAACCCGTACGACTTTTTTTTTTGTGGTGGTGGTGGTGGTGGCTGTTCTCTCTCTCGCTCTCTCACCCCTCCCGAACCAAAGCCGACTAAACCATATTTCTCCAGTGCCAATCAATTGATCCATTCAACCCCAAACATCGACCCTATACACCTTTGTCGAAAAACCCCTTCCCCGCCAGCACATATATGGTACGTTTGAGACGGATTCCTTTTTCCTTTTTTTTCGACTTGTACTAACACCATACAGTCACAATCTTTGAAACCATACTTGACGGCCGTTAGGTCGTCGCTCACCGCCGCAATCTGCCTCGAGGACTTTTCGTCGCAGTTGGTGGAACGGCACAACAGACCCGAGATTGAGGTTGACAACACCCATAACCCGGAGTTGGTTCTCAACCCCATGGTGATTGCGCGTAACGAGAATGAAAAGATTTTGATTGAGC
Organism: Zhuliangozyma blackwelliae; assembly: GCA_030579015.1. Lineage (NCBI taxonomy): Eukaryota > Fungi > Ascomycota > Pichiomycetes > Serinales > Debaryomycetaceae > Zhuliangozyma > Zhuliangozyma blackwelliae. The sequence goes on along the minus strand of JAKTZW010000374.1, from coordinate 10,057 downwards.
CCAGTATCAACTCGGTGAGGATCTCCATCAAGATCAAGCAAGCGGACGAGATTGAACAGATCTTGGTGCACAAGTTCACGAGGTTCTTGACGTCTAGAGCCGAAAACTTTTTCATCTTGCGAAGAGTGCCCATCAAGGGGTACGACATTTCGTTCTTGATCACCAATTTTCACACCGAGCAGATGTTGAAGGATAAGTTGGTCGACTTTATCATTGAGTTTATGGAGGATGTGGATAAGGAGATTAGTGAGATGAAATTGTTTTTGAATGCAAGAGCCAGAGTCATTGCTGAGTCGTTTTTAACTCCGTTTGATTAGGTAGCCCAACTATCTAGATATATTTAAACAAAGAATGGAAAGAAATTAAAGTAAAAGCAAGGCAAGGCAAAGCAGGGCAAAGCAGGGAAACGAGCCAAAGTCATGGCTATGTTAGCTAGTGCGTCGATGCGGGAGTGCTCTCGTCGCCATTGTTCATGTCGACTGTAGACTTTTTGACCGTCTCCCTTGGCGACAAGCTATGGGTTGATAGCGGCGACTGGTTCACTGGCGGCGTGTAAAAAGTTTGTGGCGACGGCTGGCTCGAGCGTACCCTGCCGTTGTTGTTGCTGTTATTGTTGTTATTGCTGTTGTTGATGTTTTGGCTTGGTTTGGGGCTGTAGCGACGGTCGGCCACATTGGGAACCATTATTGGCACATCTGCGTGATCGCTGAGGAGCCCCGGGATGTTTGTCAATATCAAATCGAGCTGCGACAATGCCTCGGCCGCTTGGTCAAACCCCTTGGACGATATCTTCAAGATCCACCTATAGTTGAAAATCAGGTCCTTGTAAAAGTCAGCCTCCTCCTTGGTGGGCGCCGACATGTGTAGTATCGCGGCAAAGGTGCCAATCAAGGTAAAGTTTGAGCTTGCCGACGCGTGCCAAAAGGAGTGGATATGTTCTGGCTTCAAGTCCCGCACAAACTCAATCGAGGCCATCAACCTCGTCTTGGCCGCAGCGCGACACACATTAACCAATTCAACCGGGGGCGGGTTGCCCGCCTTTGTTTGCTGGTAAATCACGGTGGTGATTTTGCGGTGCAACGTTAGCTCGGTGGCAAAGTACGCGAGCTGGAGATACCCATTGGAGCACAATTTGCGCGGCTGCACCGAGCTCATTTGTAGCTCAACTGGTAGGGAGTGGAACCACGTGCGGAGACGCAACTGCAACGGCTTGGCCAAGCGGAGCACTTCGTTAATGTCGGTGACAGTAATCATTGCCCTCATGGTATAAAATTGGTTGATAATGTCGGACAAGATTATTGACAACTCAATCAAGTGGATGAAAATCTTTTTCCCGTTATCAATGTCCGAGGACCCTTCCTTGAGATCGCCATCGCCGTGCTTCTCGGGGAAATCCGCCTCGCTAAGCGGCTGCACTATCCAGTTTGCCTCATTAATGTGCGAGGGCCGCGACTCCTTCAAGGCAAGCCACTTGTCCTCCATGTGCACCGCCCAAGCGAGCCTCTTTCTCAACCCGCGCTCCCACTTGGGTAGTTTCCAGTTGTTGCAGTCCAAGCCCAACCCTAGTTCCTCGGCGAGCGACACCACTTGCGAGCACAACACCCATTCCGAGTAGTCGGCGTCGCCGGCGTTTTGGGCTCCCGAGTTTGTCGCCTTGCAGCTGATGATGTGCTTGCATTGGAGTAGCAAGAGCCCGGCCTGGACGGCGCTGAGCTTGGGCCGCTTCAAAATCTCCAGCAAGTAATTGTTCAACCCGATTTTCAAGATCAACTCGACATTCGGCTTGGGAAACTTGTTCAACTGCGGGTCATAGTCCCACCACTGGATGGCCAAAACATAAACGGCGGCCAACAAGGGGGCGCTAAACTCCCGGTGCGTTCTCGAGTACTTTTCCAAAAACACCTTCTTGTGCACAATGGGGTACGACGGGTGGATGATTCGAAAGTACAAGTCAATCAAAATCTGCCCGTGCGGGGAAATAAACTTTTCAATGGTGTCAACGTCGTTGGACATTGTTTGGTATGACTGCGGCGACTGGTCGTCCTTGAGGACAAACTGTACTCTATCGCTCACTTTTCGGAGCGATATGGAGTTGCTCAAGCTCACTTGCTCCACCTTGTTTCCATTTGCCGCGTGCGAGTCCATGATTGCATTCAACAAGTTGATGTCGTAAAGGTACGACGTGGGCCCTACAAGAAAGCTCGATCGGGGAAACTGTAGCGATAATGTCTTTTTCAACAATGAGTTGTTTATCGTGGAGTATTCCTGCACCGGCTGTACGTCGCGTATAGGCACATCGGGCACGTGCATTTCGCTGATATACGTATTGCTGCGCTTGGCGAGAGACTCTTCAAAGTCGGTGGGGCGTCTTTTGGTGGGCGGGCTGCCAAACGTGCACGTTAGCTCCTTGGCTTCGCACTGGACGCAGTTGTTGGTGTTTGGCACCACCACGCACCGGGTTTTGCGGCGTCGGCATTGGTCGCACGGACGTCGTTGCTTTACTGTCCTCGACGAGGTACCCTCCAAAGGCGGGTCCATTTGGCCGTGCACCGCCGAGTGCGGCATGTTTGGTATGTCGAGGTTGTTGAAGTAGTCCGCGGCACTGGGATCCATTAGTAAGGAGCTTGCCCATTGGGGGTCCATAAAGTCGGGAGCTTGGTGGTCAAAGTTGGAAGACACCGGAAGGCGGTGTTGTGGGTGTTGTGTGTGCTGCTGCAGGTGTTGTGGGTGTTGCAGCAGGTACTGCTGATGCTGCTCATGCTGCTGATGCTGCTGCTGCTGTTGTTGGTGGTGGTGGTGCTGCGATGGTTCTTGCTGGTTTTGGCGTGGTGGTGATTGTGGCTCTTGCGGGCGGAGATGGTACTGGTGATACTGCAGATCGTTGGTGTCTGATATTGGCACATGCGAGTTGTCTGCCGGAGTACCTGAATCGTGCCCGTCAAAATGCGCCAGGCTCAGGGTCGAGGGGTGTTCTTGATTCATTTGGTGGTATCTGTTGCCCTTTCTTCTATTTATGTATTTGATGAATTTTTTTTTTTTAGTTTACTGAAAAAGAGATTTACATCTTTTTTTTTTATTTATTTTTTTTTGGAAATTTTGGAAATTTTTCGCCTTTTGGCTACAAGAAATTTGATTATTCAGAGATAAAGAGTGGTCCATATCACACTCACCATGTGATTGGATCACACACACCTCGATATATATCCAAGCTGGGACGGCGTTGGTGGTTGGATGCTCTTGTGTAAAACGTGCACCACCACACAGTGGGTTTGTTATTCTTGAGGTTTGTAGGTTGTCTCAGAATAAAATGTAACCTGGGGTAGGGTGCCCAGCAATTGGGGTCTTGTGAAAGTTGGCGTGCAAGGGCTTGAACTCTCAGGATAAGAGCGCGCCTCCGTTCCTCGTTGATGGGTTTAGGTGTTGCTACTTCCACCCAAGGCGCTCTCTAAGATTCTCAACAAACCCGTGGTCATACTCGTTGATGAGGTCGGTTTCCACCGACTCCACTTGCGTGAGGGTGTAGCGGCCCACATTTGAACTATCAATCACAACTTTGTCCTCGTCCCTTAGGCTGAGGTACACCACCTCCTGTCCAAGCATGGCACGCTCGACATAGTGCTCGCCACAGTGCTCGCCATGGCGCTCGCCCCGCTCGTCGTTGACGCGGTACAACATGCCTATGTTGACCAAATGCTCAATCTCCAGCCACTTGTCCAACTCGTTGGTCGTTACCCCGAGGTACACGTACCGCAAGTGCAACGCCGTGAATAGGCCGGTGATGACAATGAATATGGCGCAGAGGATAAGAAACACCCCCGTGACACGGTTGGCGTCGGTGGTGCTGGTGATGAGTCGCCACGATACGGGCCCCTGTGACGCTAATGCGCGGTAGCACAACACCCCGCCGTGGCCCAACATGTTGATGTTGGCAAAGAGAAACAACAAGAACCACTTGTAGTTGTAGTACCCAACGCAGTTGTTGATCCACACGCAGTGGTGGTCGTAGAGCAAAAAGCAGCCGCCGCAGATTCCGCAGTGCTTGGACCGCGCTGGCTTGACAATGTGGCAGGTGGGGCACTGCTTGTTTTCGAAAAAGATTGTGTGGTTGGGCGTGTAGGGGTAGTCTCTGGTGCTCTTTGGTGTAACTCTGCCAGGGTCGCTAAACACCGCGAGGGTGGTTGCCACGTACACGGTGGCGATTGTGAATGCAATGTGGGTGGTTTGAACGGGGCCCGTGGCGTTGAGCAAGGGAAGCGTCTTTAGCAAGAACTGGTGGATGCATATGGATACCACAAGGGTGTACCCCACGGGCACGAGCCAGTTGATGTACCGGAGGAGTTTGCCGCCTGTTAGCCTGTTTAGGTAATTGTATAGGTGGGCTGGCTCTTGAGACGATTTGAAGAGGAGGGTGCGGAGGTTGTGGACCGGGGTGTTTCTAAAGCTGGGCGAGTCGCCGAATATAACCACGCCCGATAGCGTGGCGGAAACCAAACATAGGAGGAGTATGAGTCTGAAAAGCATACCTCTCGTGGTGTTTACAGCATATGATTTTCGTTGCCCAAAGTGAAATTGACAAACTGGCAATGAAATTGAAAACAAAATATATACACAATAAAAATATACACAAAAAAAAAATACACATACAAACAATAAAACATACACAACAAGCTACAATAAAGCATACACAACAAGCTACAACACAGCCATGACATCGCCCACGGAAAAGCTCGACCAGGAAATCAAGTATATCCAGGACTTGCTTAGCTCCATCCCCTTTAGTTCCAATAGCGTTTCCCACTTTCTTGGGGTATACAAACTCTCGCACGAAGAGCTTATCCGACTCAATGAGCAAAGCTCCAATTTCCCCATTGACGCAAGCAAGTTGTTAAAGTTGGGCATCTCGTTGGGCAACTTGATCAAAACGTTGCAGATTGACGAAGAGGGCGCCAAGCAAGCGGTGAATGGGAGAGGCTACCCTGGACGCCGGGTGATTAGCACCGATACATCAAACCCATTTCGTGAGACACCGACACTGCCTCGAATCCCACCGCCGCCGCTGCCACGTATCCCACCGCCGCTGCCTCGAATCCCACCGCCGCTGCCACGGCTACAACAACAACAGCAGATGCAGCAGCAGCAGGGTGGTGCTGCTGGTGGTGCTGCTGGTGCCCCTGGTGGGAGGAGGGTATCTGCTTCCAGTTCGGTTTATTCTTCCCCCGGTGGTCCCCTTTACGGCGCCGCGCCAATCTCGACCCCGCTTCCGCGCCAGGCAAAGTTTATCAAGAACCTTGCCAGCATTCTCCGCAACTTTGACATTGCGCCAGCGGAGGATGCACAGGGGGCAGCTGCCCAGACGCCGGCAGAGTCACAACGGACCAGCATGGTGTCGTATGCGGCCGGGTCCACCACCCCAAACACGCCCAAGCGGGTCATGACAAACGGCAGTGGCGGGAGCTACACGCCAACCAACACGTCGCCCATCAAGCTCGACTCGCGGCAATTGTTGATTGAAAAGCTCGAGATCAACATCAGTTTGGATTCGCTCTTTATATACAAGATTATCCTTCAGCTCCTCCTCCAGATCTTGGCAATTTTAAAGGGCAGCCTCGAGGGGATGAGGATTGAGGCGGTGGGGCTGGTGAGGCGGGACGACGGCGAGAGTTCGGTGTTTTCGCTGAGCTCGCTCACGTCGCTTGAGTCGAGCGCCACCAACGACCAGTACTTGAAGGCGTTGCTGAATGTGTTGAGCCGCATCAGCGGTGGGATCGTGCAGCCGTTTGTCACATTGATATACGTCGAGTTGGTGGAGGGCAAGGTGGTTGATGACTTTTCGCAGTTTATAAATAGTCTATAGATGGTGTGAAAAATGAACCGTAATTGTGATTTGCAGTACATCCTCTCTTGGTCGTAAAACAGGGTTCTTTGTCTTTTCCATTGGATATGTGTTGGATTTCCTTTCACGGATACACCCAGGGGGGAATTATATCATATCCCGGGCAGCCACCACACTGCCGCCACTCGCCGCCACACCACCTTGGCAAACCTCCTCCCCAACAATTTCCCAATCAAGGGGAATATAACCACGGACACCAACGCCTGGATCTGTTTCATGCTCTCCTCCCATTGTTGTTGCGCCGTTAGCTTAAACTCGTCGGAGGAGGAGGAGGAAGAGTCAGAGTAGTCTGAGTCATATTCGTATTCGTAGTCGTAGTCGGGAGCCTCATTGTCGGTGTACTCAATTATGGAATGGAGCGATTCAAGCTGTGACATGGTGCTTTAAACAGTAGTTGTCGGTGGGTGGGGGGTACTTGGAGTCGCCGCTAGAAATCATGGTTCTTTTTTTTTTTTTTGCGTGGTTGAAAAAAAAAAAAAATCTTCAATGCTAAAATCATTGAGACGGCTAGCAATGTCATCACCATCGGCGGCAGCAGCAGCAGCAGCAGCAGGAGCGGCAACGGCAACAGCCGCTCCCAAGATTGACGTTTCTTTATACCATACAATCCGGGAGGGGAAAGCCGAGATCCTCACGCCCGTGAAGGATGAGGTTTTCTACAATCCCATCCAGCAATTCAATCGAGACTTGTCCATCATGGCCATCTCCGCCTACGATGAGCTCCGGAGATCTGGCTCTTTCACCTCCTCAGGGAATGGGAATGCCGGCAAAAAGAGAAAACTAGCTGGGTTGAATATCCTTGAGGCATTGTCGGCCACGGGGTTGCGGGCGATTCGGTACGCCAAGGAGATCCCCGGGGTGCACAGGGTGGTTGCCAACGATATGCTCCCGCAGGCGGTGGAGAGCATTGACCGCAATATTGAGCATAACCAGGTAAGCTCGGTGGTGGTTTCCCACCAGGGCGACGCCATCACGTACATGCAGAGCTGTGGTGGTGGTGGTAATAATAATAATGAAAAGTTTCAGGTGGTGGACCTAGACCCCTACGGCACGGCGTCTCCCTTTATTGACGGCGCCATCCAGTGTCTTGCCGATGATGGGCTCTTGATTGTAACGTGCACCGACGCCGGGGTGCTTGCTGGGGGAGGGTACCCGGAAAAATGCTTTGCCTTGTATGGGGGAAACAATTTCGGTAGCACTTTAATCAATAGCGAGTGCAACCACGAGGTGGGGCTCCGGCTTGTACTAAACATGATTGCCACCACCGCTGCCAAGTACAAGCGGGCAATTGAGCCCGTGTTGTGTTTGAGCATTGACTTTTACGTGCGGTTGTTTATCCGGGTCAAGATTAGCCCCGCGTTGGTGAAGCGCCATGCCAGCGACACCATGTTGAGTTTTGGATGCAATGGGTGCGGCAACAAGGTGGTGCAGCCGCTTGGCGTGGTGGACCAGGGAAAATACCGGTACCCTCGGTTAATGGGCGGTTTAAGCTCGCAGTGCCAGTTTTGCCATGGCTCGTTCAATATCGCGGGGCCCATGTATGGCGGCGTGTTGCACAACCGTGAGTTTATCGACAAGGTGCTTGAATTGACGCAGCGCGCCAGTGGCGAGGTGTATGCCACGCGCGAGAGGATCAAGGGGATGCTTACGGTGGCCAAGAGCGAGTTGGAGTATCCGTTTTACTTCAACTTGTCGGACTTGTCGTCCGTCTTTAAAGCACCACCGGTTCCCATTGAGCAATTTTCGCGCGCTGTGGGCAATGCTGGGTACAAGGTGAGTCTCACCCACGCCAAGAAAAACTGTATAAAGACGGACGCGCCGTGGAGACTGGTGTTGATGATTATGCGCGCGTGGTTGATTCGCCAGAACCAAGCATATGTGGAACGAATGGGTGGGGCCTCGCCGCTGGAGGGGGAGGAAGGGGGAGATAAAGAGGACAATCTCAACGACAAGGTCAAGGAGAGGTTGGCCAAGTTGAGGCAGGATGCCAGTTTTTCGCCCAACCTTGCCGAGACATCGACGGGGTATAGGATATTGGCCAATATGGCAAAGCAGCATGCCGGGGAAGCAGAGGAGTTGTTCCAGGTGGATTTCGACACTGAGAATGACGAGAGCAGGAATATCCACAGGTTGAGAAAGGTCAAGTTGGTGAGGTATCAAGAGAACCCAACCAAGAATTGGGGACCCAAGGCCAAGCCCAGCAACAAATGAGAGCGCAGCAATTGGTAAAACCTGCTGCATAGGAGCAGAGATGAATCACCCCATGTGACTGGAAAGCAGAGAGAGGCAGAGGAACATAACAAAAAAAAAAAAAAAAAAAAAAAAACTTTTTTCCTCTATATTAAACTTTGGCAGAGTCAGCACAACCTGTTGAAGGCAACAAAAAAACAAGGGCCAATGGGTGAGTGTGAGTGACCTTTAAACAAGGCTGTGTAGGTTGAAGCCCGCCCAAGTGAACTCTCACTTTCCTCATTTTTCTTTTTTTTTGTCCTTCCTGTGTTGCTTCTGCTGCAAGGGCAACTTGTAAAAGATGGCTGGCTGTGGCAATCAGCAAATGTGTGGAAATTGCCCCTTGTCTCTTTTCTTCTCGTCTCTTATCTTTTCTTTTGCTTTTCCTTTTCTTTGTGTGTGGGCCAACCAATTTGGTTCGCACACTACCGCACTTTCCCAAAAGAGGCAAAGAGAGAAGAGCCAAAAAAAAATTAAAAAAAATTAATAGAGCAAAGGAAAAGGGGGCTGTGCTGCAACCGCCTGACAACAACGATCTTTACTAGAACCAGTGCACCTCGAGGTGAGGGTGAGACACACACAGACAGTTACTCTACAGTGGGCAAATGTGCCACAATCATTGCTGTTATTGCTGTATGTATTAAGTAGGCAGATTACTCTAAATTTATAAATTATATATGTAATGACCAAATTGAAAAAGATAGATGAAATGAACAAGAAACAAGTAGTTGAAAACAAAGTCACAAACCATTCAAATCCTAGAGCGTAAAAGCTGGTGGTGCTCGTCAGCGCAAACAAGCGGCAACAAGAGCCAGCTTCCATTCTCTTTACCCCCTTTGCCAAGCCACCTCAAGATGGCTCAATCAAAAAGAAACGGGTGTGTCTGGAGTGTGGTGATAGCACAGATAGTGTGGATGTAAAATGGAGTCAAATGGTGTGTGGTGGTGTTGGTTGTGATTGTGGTTGGGTTTGGTTTTTTTGGACAGTGATATACACATCATAATCAATTTAAAAAATTTAGAACAACAAAGCAACGGCACCAGCAGCAATGGCACCAACGGCACCAGCAGCACCGTATTGAGCAGCAGCACCAGCAGCAGAAGTGGAGGTACCGTTCTTGGTGGCGTTACCGGTGGCGTTAGCGGAAGCGTTGGCAGCAGAGACGGCGGAGACGGCGGTCAAGGCGATGATAACTTGTCTGAATTGCATTGTAAGTGTGGTGATTGATTGATAATGTAAAAGAAGAAGAAAACAAGAAACAAGAAAGGGGAGGACCAGGAAAACACAAGTGGAATATCCCTGGATATTTATAGTTGGCGACTGAGGTCCTTTTTTCTTTTACATTCTCTCTTTCCTGTGGGTTTTTGCCCCTAAGGTGAAAAAACAAAAATTAAAAAAAAAAAAAAAAAAAATTTTTTTCTGCATAATAATTTTGGGAAAGACAAAGTAATAAAAAAAAAAGAAATTCACACGCTGCTGACGTAATCAGGACAAACATAGCAACAATATTCCGGTGTTTGCCTCCACGCTGCAATATAAGCAGTGTGACTAATTGCCCGGAATAGGAAAGATTACACCATACCTTTTTTTTTTCATTCCATCGTCTGGTGTGTTGTGTTGTGTTGTGTCTATTGTGCTATTGTGTTATTGTGCTATTGTGTTACTGTGGGTTATTTGTGTGTTGCCTTATACACAAAGACACGCTAGGAAAACTGGCCCGATACTCCCATAGGGCTTCTCATAACTCAACCGCCTTGACCCCCTCCTTGACCCCCCTACCTTCCTCGACACCTCAGCACCTCGACCCTATGCTTATGTCTGTTCAATATACTATACTTACGTATTATTAATATATGTTTATATTAATATTATTATACACTTATGCTATTTTACAATATAACTTATTTGCTTTATAAGTAAATGTGTATATAAATT
>JAKTZW010000373.1:28410-40113 GCA_030579015.1 Zhuliangozyma blackwelliae | reverse complement strand
TCAATTAGACAGTACAGTAGCTGTAACGGGGACTTGAGAGTGCCTGCTCAAAACTTTTGGTCCCACGAATCCAACTTCATGGTGCCATTCTCTTGAAAGTTCAAGTGCATCTTAAACACATCCTTCAAAATGTGGGGTTCGTGCAAGGTCTTCTTCTTGGTGCTGTAAAAGATGGCGCGGTCAAAGTAATCCTGTAATTGGGCCCGGAAATCGGGGTGGGCACACTTGTCGATAATCACCTGGGCCCTGGCCTTGGGAGAAAGGCCTCTGAGGTCAGCCAACCCTTGTTCAGTCACAACGGCATCCAAGTCGTGTTCCGTTTGGTCCACATGAGTGGCCATTGGCACGATGCACGACACGCCGGTGGGGTCCGTTTTGGATGGTCTCGCCGAGGGGGTGTGCATAATGGACAACTTGGCGTTTCTGAGAAAGTCTGCTGACCCGCCCAATCCATTCAACATTCTCGAGCCCATAACGTTGGTGGAGTTGGCGTGGCCGTAAATGTCCACTTCCACGGGGGTGTTCATGGCAATGACACCCAATCTTCTAATGATTTCCGGCGAGTTGGAAACCACTTGCGATCGAAGGCACAACTTTTTGGTGTATGTGTCCCAGTTGGCGTAAAACTTTTCAAACCCTTCTTCGGTCAATCTGATGGAGGTGGCGGTGGCAAAGTCCAACGACCCGGATTCGAAAAAGTCCAAAAACGAATCCTGCAACACCTCGGTCCACACGCTCAAATTCTTGAATTTGGACGATGCCAAGCCCTCCACCACGGCATTGGCAATGTTGCCAATGCCCGATTGCAATGGGTGCAAGTTGTCGGGCAATCTGCCGTGTTTGACTTCTTGCTCCAAAAACTCCACCAAGTGGTCGGCAATCGCCTTGGATTGGACGTCGCTGGGGGTGTTGGGGGGCACCTTGTCGCCACTGGTGCTTTCGACAATGGCAACAACCTTGGATGGGTCAACGGGGATGGCGGTTCTGCCGATTCGGTAGTCGGCGGAGGTGTGGGGGTATGGCTGTCTCAATGGCGGGTTGACGGGCAAATCAATGTCGTGGATACCTTCAAAAGAGGGCGTTTTGGTATTGACTTCAATAATGATATTGTCCGACACCGAAATCATTTCTGGAGACGCGCCCACAGCGGGGCCGGGGACAATGGAGCCGTCTTCGGTGATGGCGGTGGCTTCGATGATGGTATAGTCCAAGTTGCTCCCCGTGGGCTTGTCTCTGGTGTAGAACCCGTAGGTCAAGTCTTGGGGAAACATGGACAAGTGCTTGTCGAAAAACTGGGTTCTGCCGTCATTGATGGCGGCGGCAATGGGCTTGCCAACTTGGTGGGGGGCACGGGTCAAGATCATATTGTTCTCGGCCCATCTGCTTTCTTCAGGACCGGCACTGGCGCCAACAAACAAGTGGAACCCCAATTGGCCCTGCAAGTTGTTCTTTTCAACGTGGTCAACCAATGCGGTGGGGATGACTTTGGGAGCACCCACGCCGGTAAACCCCGACCAGCCCAAGTACTGGCCGTGCTTGAACAACTCGACACATTGCTCGCCGGTTCTCAACTTTTTGAGGTAGGGAGCGTACCTGACTCTTTGCTTCAAGATGGCTGACATGGTGTAAAAGTGGTGTGTAATTATTGGTGAAACCTATTGAAACGCGGTGGGCGGGAGGGGAAGAGGAAAGTGGAAATGTCGGCCAGTATTTATATTGTTGTTGTTAATGTTGGGAAGGGAAGGTAAGGTACGGGGAGGGCAGAGAGCGAGACCGAGCGAGCGAGGGTTAAAAAGCCGGCCGCCCTGCCGCCCTCGGCCCTCGTCTCCTTTGGGGGGGGGGGACTGGCCCTTCTTCCCAGCGCAGCAGCGCCACAAAGCCAAAGCGGTACGACATTTTCCGACACTTTTTCGGAAGAGGCGCAAGAAGGAAAAGAAAAGAAAGAAAAGAAAGAGAAATTTACATGCAGTACGTGCCAACAGAAATAATTTTTGTGTGATTCACTTTTGTTGGTAGTTTCAGAGAGAGAGAGAGAGAGTGTGTGTGTGTGACACGCCTGTAGTTATTGCCTCCTCTAAGCCAAAGAGAGGGGAGGAGTGAGGAGGGAGGAGAAGGAATGAGGAGAAGTAAAAGAAGTAAGAGAAGTGAGTGAGTGTGAGTGTGAGTGTTGTTTCTCTTTTCCTGATAAGCTTTGCAGGTTATAGTTTAAGGTGGCAGGGACGAGTCTTTTCCGTGAACCGCTAGGCGGGCAAGGAAAAGGTCATTGTCTGGCCAATCAAGTGGTTGCAAAAGTGGTGTGTTGTTTTCTTTGCACATCCACTCCCACTCTCTCTCTCCATCGCCCATTGTTCCACTCCCACTCCCACTTACACTTACACTTACACTTACACTTACACTTACACCTCCACACCCTGTATTCCTTTATCTTGGCGAAGCGCAAAAGCGTGAATGCGAGATGCCGTGGGGCACAAAGGAGGGGCGGCCGTTAAAGAATGGAAGCGTGGCCACAATTCAAGTGGAGGACCAAATAGCTTCACTGTTGCTGCTACTGCTACTGCTGCTGTTTGCTTAGGATTGTTACCGCTGTTAATTGTCTGGGCTGATGCCCCCTGCACAAGAATAGCAAATAGTAAAATGTCTGCGACATGATCGAACCATTATGCATATTTCTTTCCGCGGATATTGCAAAATGCTCAAATTGTCGCCAAAAGATGTTATACACTAGGAGTTAATGTCCGGGGTATCTTCCCTCCTCTCTCTACCCTCTTCCTTTAAGTTTCCCGTCTCTACTCTTTCCTCTCCTTCCCTTCTCTTTCCTCTCCTTCCTTCTCCTTCCCTTCTCTGCCTTTATGTTTCCCCATCCCTTCTCCTTACCTCTTCCTTTCCCCTTACCTTATACTATTGCATCAAGACCAGTCTAGACCCACAGTATACCAACCGTACACGTACCTACCCCACAAATCTGACAGAACGGGCCCATTTTGATATCTTGTTATCTTGCATCCCCACGTTTTTTTTTTGCTTGTTGATATAGCCGGGGAAGATGGAGAAAAATAATAATAATAAACAAAAAAAAACTCCGAGCTTTTTTAATGACAAAGCCATAAATGTCGTACGTTTCGGCCAGAGTATCAACTCCACATTACCTGAAACGAGTTGAAACGAGTTGAAACGGAGTGATCAACAGATTTAAGCAACTACGCAGCATGATAGCTGGCAGGGGGGAAGCTCTGAACAAGAAAATACATGGTGTAGGCTAAAACAAACAAACAATAAAACATAAACATAAACACATACACGAAAAAGAAAAGAAGTTATTCTTCGCCATTGGCATCAAGTGGCAGTTCAGCTTCTTCGACGAAATCGTCCGTGTTGGGATCGACAATCAACCCGTTGTTGTCCTTGATCCAAATAAAGAATAGCCCAGTCACCAAGCTGAAAAAGTAAATCGTGTTGGACCAAAGCACAGGAGAAAAGCCCGACTCGAGTATAGTCTCCGCCACCACCACCGAATATGCTGAAGCGTAAATGGGCTGGCTCTCCTTATTGGGGGCAACAAAATGTGGTAGCTTCAAGACATTTATCGCTTGGTATGCGCCAATCAAAATGCCGATAAAGACAACCACAAATGGCAATACAAAAACCACCAATGCCGATTTCCTAAACGCTGAAACAACCCGGTCAGTCGAGTCAGCGTCTCCTGGGGAGGGGGGGAAGGTGGCTATTGTCTTTTTCGTCTTGAAGTAAAACACCATGGGAAGGATGGCCCAAACGAGTGAAAGCACGCCAGCGAGTATCGTGAATATGGCAGCCACGCCCGTGGTTGGGACGGTTGTGCCTGTGCCTGTGCCTGTGCCTGTGCCTGTGCCTGTGCCTGTGCCTGTGCCTGTGCCTGTGCCTGTGCCTGCACTTGCGCTTGCAGAGCCAAGGATGGTGTCCGTATCCTTCTTGGCCAACAAGAGGACAAGCAAGTCAACCACAACTGTAACAAGTAGCAACGCAGTCACCCTCGCAAACGACTGCTTTGGAAATGTGCGGTACCGGTGCGAGTTTCCATTGTGGTAGTAAATCACCCCGTATCCCAATGTAAACAACAAAAGAATGTACGACTTCCACAAGTCAAACACATACGTCACGGTTTGACTAACAAAAAGGAGCAACCCCACCACCGTGCTGTTCTTTGAGGTGTCGACAAAGTTGTTCTTTACAAAGTAGACAAACAAGTTGAGGCTGTTCACGACAATCGTGGGCGCAAGCACGAGAAAGATGACACCCTTTGAAACCACCGACACCGAGTCCAAATTGCCAAAGTCGGCGCCGACCTTGAACTTTAATATGTAGCTCACAAAATAGGAAAACAACGCGATCGAGCCCAAAAACTCCCACTTCAACTGGGAGTAGACAAGGTAGAGCGGGTACTCCAAATATCCGTACGAGGATCTAAAAGTCACGGGCACCGTAAACTTGACAGCCCCAATGTCCTCGGGGGGCGCAATGTAGACGCAGTAGACGCCAGAGTCGGGGATGGTAAACTCCACCCAGGTGTCCTTGGGATCCTCTCCTGCGGCCCCGGTGACTATGAGGCTGTTAAACAACCGTTTTTCGTCAATGGCAAAACTCAAGTCGGGTTTCAACTCAAACTTTTCGTGCTCGCCCGTGGCATTGTACAACTTGCCTTTATCGTTGGGGTACAGGGCAGAATATTGCTCGTACAGTGGCACATTGGTGAAGTTGATGATTTCCGGGTAGTGGAAGATCAACACGGGGAACTTTAGCTCGGCACCCGCGGCCTGGTCAATGTGAGCTCTGATCTTCGCCTTGTTTTTCCATTGCTTGAGATAAGAGCAAACGGCGCCCCTTTGGAAAGATAACACAGTGGGTGGGGGTTGGTAGGCAAGGCAGCAACACGAGAGCGCGGCAAAGACGGTGATGAGATACGCAAGTGGTGTCACCATTGTCTGCTGATGTTGTGGAGGGGGAAAAGCAAGGAGTGGGGAAAGAACGTAGTCGCGGTGGCACTAGAGGCTTTTGGTAGCTTTATATAGAGAGTTTAAGTATGTTTGCCAACACAAAGGGGGGCGGGAATAAACTTGCCCTCCTTTTCGCCCTCTGATTTAAAGTATGCAACTGAAATTGTTCAAATGTCTTTTGCATAAACAGCCGGTGCAAGTAACCCCCCCCCCCCCCATAGCCCACCGTACAGCCCACCGTACAGCACGGTCCTCCCACTGGCGCGGCACTCTGGTGGCCCCGAAAAAAGTGCCAATTCTCACCTTTGCATTTTTAATCTATAGTAATGACAGAATAAAGAAATCAGGGAAAACCGAATAAGCAATGTATAATTCCGCACTACAAGCACCTCCTCTTTGCCAACTCGGTGCCGTGAATGTCTGGCTTGGTCAAGCATTGCTTCCTCTCATTCTGGCAGCTTTAAAACGACTGACTTTCACGGGATTGCCTTCCTCGTCTATAGGTTCCATCTCCAACTCTTGGTGCGACTTTTTAAACCCGTTTTGGTCGAGAATCAACTTGTTGCGCAAACGGTGGTAGTTTTCCACAATTTCGCGATCGAGAATATCGCCCTCGTTAAACTCCCCGTTGCCTTCAAATGCATTCTCAACGATATAATCAACCAACATGGGTTCATCGTCGTCATATTCCTCTTCCTCTTGGCCGTGCTCATGCTCGTGCTCGTCATCCTCGTCGTGCTCATCCATACCCACCTCATCCAGCCTGGGATCATACTCCTCAACGCCACCTGCAGTCACCCTTGTAATTGGGCCCTTCTTTGCCACCTCGCGAGCCTCCACCATCCTGTTCAAAACCTCAAAGTCCTCCACTCTATCAACAACCGGTCCTTCCGTGGCAATGTCGTCGTCGTACATCCCCAATACGTAGGCTTTGGCCATTGTGTCTAGATCCATGTTTTGGTGGTCCAACTGCGCCTCCTTGACCTCGGTCATTGGCTGCGTCTGTGTTTTTGTTGTTGCCGTGTTTACTGCTGCTGCTGCTGCTGCTGCTGTTGGGTTCTCTATAGGCATTGCTGGTGCAAAAGACGAGGACCGCGCGGCTTTGAACCTTGACACGGGTCGCGTGCTTGCGCCGTAGTCATTCAAAACACTTTTCTCAATTACGCGCGCTTCGCTCACTTTATCCAGCATAGCCTCATAGACATTTGCGTCATTGTCAACGATATCTCCCACCACTTCACCCTCCACGCTCTTTTCAAAAATATCCGTCACGACACCGTCACCATCGTTATGCAGGGTATGGTCAGATTCGTGTGGAGATGTTGCCGGCTTTATGCCGCCGTTCCTGCCTCCCATTATCCTGTTTTGCTTAAACAACGACCGTTTCGGCTCGGCGGGGGGCGGGTTCTTTAAGCTCTCGCTAATGTTTTCCACCTCGTTAATTTCGAGATCCTTGGCAAACCTGACGGATTTCTTATTCTTTTTCAAAGGCGACTCTTGCAAATCAGTGTTTTCAGAATCGGCACCAACCCTCCCTCTCCTCAAATCCATAATTTGGTTCCAGAACATGGCATTGGACTTGTCATTGGCACCGGCAATCTTATTTTGCAGGCTCCCATATAATATTTCGTCCGCATCATCATCATCATCATCATCGTCATCATCGTCATCATCGTCATCATCGTCCTCATCATAGTTGTCACCACCATCACCCTCAAAGTCATCTTCAAAGTCATAATCCCAGTCTTTATCGTCCGCGTGGTGTGCATCAGCATTTTCATCCTCAGCAAAGTCGTCTGCTAACAATTCAAGTTCTAGCAAATAGTTGTGATCAATCGCCAAGTTACTGTTCCTTGGCGTAGAAAGATTCCCTCCTTGGTCATCACTCTCTTCTGCAAGGGTGTTGAACTCCTTTAAACAGGCCTGCTTCAAATGAAACTTGTCCTCGGGGCTAATCTTTAATTGGTCAATCTTGTCCAACAACTCGTTTGGGTCAAACGGTGCTTCCTTTCCCAGAGACACCACCTCCATGTCTTTAAGAAGGTCTTGAAACTCATTGTCCAGAGGCGCACCATCCAATTTCTCCTCTTGGCTTTCAAGCTCCGGCTTGACACCACCAGCACCAGCACTACCATTATTCTTTCCACTGCCCTGTCCTGCCCTGCTTCCTCTCAGACCTTCCTTGCCCTCAAATGCCGCGTTATTGATCTTTACTTCAACAATATTGCCCTCGCTATCTAGCTCTTCCTGGATATCCATATACGGCAACCCTTCTTCATTCAACTTCTCGTCCCCGCCCGCCGTGCTGTTGCTGTTGCTGTTGCTGCTGTTGCTGCTGCTGCTGTTGCTGCTGCTGCTGTTGCTGTTGCTGCTGTTGCTGTTGCTGCTGGTTTGCTTTGTAAAGCTTTGTAACTGTAGGAGCTTGCTCTTGGTTTCCTCCGCCTCGACAATTTTGCTATCAAACTGTGCAATAGCTTCCTTGGCTTCCAAAATCAACCTCTCATCAGGCCCTGCTGGAGAGCCAGTAACATTACTCTTGGATCTGTAGTATTCGCTGACTTGTTCCTGTAACACATTCCTCTTTTTTGTTAGATTGGCAAGCGTTGTATCAAGCTGCTTGCTTAGCTCGTCGGCAATGTCTCCCCCACTCACGCTTGTAGGTGGCATAGTAAACTATATCAAGCGATGGTCCCCCTGCAAGTTTTTTTTTTTTTTTTTTTTTTGGTTTTGGGCTCGTCTATTATACTTTTTTTTTTTGTGCGTGCTTGTGTGCTTGTGTGCTGTATATATTCTACCAAGATCTCTAGATCATCTCCGAAGCGCCCCCTCGCCGCCATGTTTGCTTTCCCACTCTTTCAACGCCAAGTCCCACTCTTCGTCTTCATTTAGCGGCGCCGCATCCGATTCTCCTCCCTCCCCGCGCCTCGCTTCTTCCTCCTGCTCCCTCTCGGCCCGGTCGTACTCGTCCTTAAACTCAATCCACCGCTCATGTGGGTCTACCCCAGGTCCTCCACCCTGTCGCGTAGCCTCGCTCCATATCGAGTCGCCGCCAATCTCACTGCCAAAGCTATACCCATTGGCCTTATCCACAACACTCAACAATTGGATCATGCTTTGCTTGTTTTCCACCGACAACACCTCAAACGAAACGAGATGAAACAGCTCCACCAACTCAGCAATCAGCTCCGTCAACCGCACGTAGCTCTGGCCCAACACCGAGTTGGACTCCTTCTCCAAGTACGGCACCAAGTGCAGCAAGTCCTGGGCATCGGTATAGTAGTCCAACCTTAGTGGGAGCTCGCCGTAGCCCTTGAGCATGTCGATCTTGCTGATCACGTTGACGTGCGGCAAGTCCAATTGGAGCATCGACCGCAAACTCAACAATAAAATGGATATGTACTGCGACGGGCTAGTGAGGTATATCGAGTCCACCAACGACACCACACACAACCGCATGGCTTTCGATAGCCTCTTGAAAATCCGGTACAACGAGTTGTGGTGAGTAAAGAGCTCGACTTGTCCCGCGCAGTCAAAGAGTATATAGTTCTTTTCGTCAAGAAGCTTGTCTATCCTCGCCATAAACACATCGATCCCCTCCACATCGAGCAGTTCCAATGCATACATTAGCCCGCCATTGGGGCCCAAGTTGAGCTCCTCCATGATATCCTCGAGGTTGATAAAGTCCCGAATGTCCAACAGGCACGGGTATATCAAGCGGTCGTTGGCAGGATCCAAGTTGACGATGCACAGTTTTCGTCCTATGGCAGACATGAACTGGTACATCCCATAGCAATAGGTCGATTTGCCCGACCCGGGAGGGCCAATAACTATCTGGCCATACATTGATATCCCAGATGAAAAGTCAAGATGGTGCAAGATGGGTTGGGTAGTGCGAAAGCTGATAAAATTTGTGTTTCTACTATTTATTTTTTTTTTTTTTTCTTTTGCCCTCTTGTCGCCCAGGCTGAAGGCAAATTGGTGAATCTGGTGGTACACACCTCAATCCCGACCAACAACCAACAACCAACATCAACAACTCAATCCCAACCCATGACATCATCATCATCTGCAGTCGAGACAGCAATAGCCGGTGCCGGTGCCACCGCCGCTGCCAATACCAACGAATTGACGTTTTTAAACAAAACAGTCACCGTTTCGCCGTTGGTGTTGTTATCCGTGGTGGACCACTACAACCGGGTCGCCAAAGACTCCAAGAAACGTGTTGTTGGAGTCATATTGGGTGACAACTCTACCGACACGATCAAGGTTACCAACTCATATGCCATACCATTTGAAGAGGACGAAAAGAACCCCAATGTCTGGTTTTTGGACCACAACTTTATTGACTCCATGGGCGAGATGTTCAAAAAGATAAACGCAAAGGAAAAGTTGATTGGGTGGTACCATTCGGGCCCCAAGTTGAAGTCGTCCGACTTGAAAATCAATGAGGTGTTTAGAAAATACAGCACAAATCCGTTGTTGTTGATTGTTGACGTTGAGCCGAGACAAGTTGGCATACCCACCGATGCGTACTTTGCCGTTGACGATATCAAGAACGACGGGTCGGCAGCAGAAAAGACGTTTGTACACGTTCCCTCCTTGATTGAAGCCGAGGAGGCGGAGGAGATTGGGGTGGAGCACTTGTTGCGCGACGTTAGGGATCCAGCCGCGGGGAACTTGTCGCTAAGAGTGACGGAAACGTACCAGTCATTGATTGGGTTGCACCAAAAGTTGAGAGAGATTGCCAGCTACTTGAACAAAGTGTACCAAAAGCAGTTGCCTATAAATCACACCATTTTGGGCAAGTTGCAGAATGTGTTTAATTTGTTGCCCAACTTGGTCAAGCCGTTGGGGAGAGAGAATGGACAAGACGAAAACCATGCATTGTCGAGCGCGTTCACCGTCAAAACCAACGACGAGTTGATGGTTATATACATCAGCACATTGGTGAGGGCGATCATTGCCTTTCACGACTTGATTGAAAACAAGTTGGAGAACAAGAAGTTGAGCGAGAACAAGGCCGGCCAACACGACGGCACTGGCGCTGAAGACAGCATTGATGTTGTAGTTGAGTAAGGTAATTAGGCCATATATATATACACACATACATACATACATACATGTATGTGTGTATGTATGTCACAATATCAGGTCGTGTGTGGAAGTAGACGCTCCCGCGAATTAAAATCAATAGAGCCCAAAAAAAAAAAAAAGGTCTTCGAGAGATCCTTAATCAACAAGTCACAGAGTAGAGAGAGAAGAGAGTCACTGAGAGTAAGCATGTCACAACGAATGCTTAGACTAAGCCAGCCGCTCGGCGGCTTTAACTTTTTTTTTACAAACACCAGGAAGAACTTGTTGGACCAGGGTTTTGTCAACAATCTATATTTATCGAAAAAGGCGCTGCTTCCCAGGCACGTCTCATCCTTCAAACCGGTTTCTCAAGATACCGGACGCCCGTCTGTGATGGCAAACGTGGCTACCAAAGTGTTGACTTGCCAAGAGCCGGAAGCGCAGCTGTCACAGGGATTGGGACCTGGGCCTGGGCCGGGGCCGGGGATGGGGTCGCACATACCGTTCAAGGTGTCACCCAAGGAACCCAAACCACCCGGGCCAGTCGAGCCCGTGTCGTTGACCAAGTCAGATCTTAAGACTGCACTTGCGTCGTACCTCAAGCTCACCAAGCCCAACTTGACGGTTTTGGTGACGCTCAGTTGCATATGCTCGTATGCCATATCACCGCTTTCGGTGTCGTTGCACGAGTTGGCGTTCTTGACCATGGGTACCGCCTTGTGTTCGGGGTCTGCCAACGCAATCAACATGGGCCGAGAGCCTGACTTCGATAGACAGATGCCCAGAACAGTGGGGAGGCCAGTGGTGAGGGGACTAATAACGCCGGTTCAGGCGTACAGTTTTGCGGCCCTCACCGGCAGCGTTGGCTGCACCATGCTCTGGTTTGGCGTGAACCCAACCGTTTCCGTATTGGGGTTTGCCAATATCGTCCTCTATGCCTGGATCTACACGTCGCTCAAAAGGAAATCCATCATCAACACTTGGGTTGGCGCAATTGTGGGGGCAATTCCCCCGTTGATGGGGTGGGCTGCGTCGTCTTCGTTGGCGCACCCGGGTGTGTGGTGCTTGGCGGGGCTTTTGTACGCGTGGCAGTTCCCCCACTTTAATGCGCTTTCCCACGGCATAGCCTCGCAGTATAAGCTGGCCGGCTATGTCATGGCCGCAGCCGAGAACCCCAAACTCAATGCTCGGGTAGCGTTGAGGTACTCAATCTTGATGTTTCCACTATGCTTTGGGTTGAGCTACTTTGGTGTCACCGATTGGGTTTTCCCGGTTGACTCTGCCATTGCCAACGGGTGGTTGGCATACTTGGCCTACGAGTTTTGGGCGCAGCAGCAGCGCAACTACAAGGCTGGATCCAAGCCCAGTGCAGAAGGGTTGGCCTTGGCTGGTGTGCAGGCCAAAAAGCTATTTTGGTGTTCTGTCTGGCACCTTCCGGCTGTTTTGATATTGGCAATGCTCCACAAGAAGGACCAGTGGAGTCGATTATTTCACTACCTCGGGTTTAAGGGCGATGACGACGGACAGTACCATGCCCCGCTTGTGGCTTGAATAGTTTTCATTCACTTTTTCTGTAAATACTTTTTAATATTGCAAGATTTATTGCATGCAGCCTATGCTCTCGTCAATCAAAAACAAAAAAAAAAAAAAAAAAAAAAAA
>JAKTZW010000373.1:0-18829 GCA_030579015.1 Zhuliangozyma blackwelliae | reverse complement strand
AGGAATGAATTTCATGATCTACAGCAGTGATTCACCCCCAGGGGCTACACGTCCAGCATCGTGTGTATGTTACAACACTGATCCACCAGAAGCACCACGGACAGACCCAGAGCTTTTTACAACAACGGTGACGACTGAGAACGAGGTAGCGGAAGAGGTTACAGTGACTCATACTATTGTTGCTACAACGGATGGCGGTACTTGGTTAACCTACACCCGTGCTACTGAGGAGAGCACTACTGAGGAGACTACCACTGAGGAGAGCACTACTGAGGAAAGCACCACCGAAGAGTCTACTACTGAGGAGAGTACTACAGAAGAAAGTACCACAGAAGAAAGTACTACTGATGAGAGTACTACTGAGGAGAGTACGACTGAGCAGACCACAACAGAAGAGACTACTACTGGGGATACCACTACTGAGGAGAGCACTACCGAAGAGAGTACTACTGAGGAGACTAGTACAGAAGAGAGCACTACTGAGGAGAGCACTACTACCGAGGAGAGTACTACTGATGATACTACTACCGAAGAGACTAGTACAGAAGAGGCCACTACCGAAGAGAGTACTACTGAGGAGAGTACGACTGAGCAGACCACAACAGAAGAGACTACTACTGGGGATACCACTACTGAGGAGAGCACTACCGAAGAGAGTACTACTGAGGAGACTAGTACAGAAGAGAGCACTACTGAGGAGAGCACTACTACCGAAGAGACTAGTACAGAAGATACTAGTACAGAAGAGAGCACTACTGAGGAGAGCACTACCGAAGAGAGTACTACCGAAGAGACCACTACCGAAGAGAGCACTCCTGACGAAACTACTACTGAGGAGAGCACTACCGAAGAGACCACAACAGAAGAGAGTACTACTGAGGAGACTACTACTGAGGAGAGCACTACCGAAGAGACCACAACAGAAGAGAGTACTACAGAAGAGAGCACTACTGAGGAGACTACTACTGAGGAGAGTACTACTGAGGAGACTAGTACAGATGAGAGCACTACTGAGGAGAGCACTACTGAGGAGACTAGTACAGAAGAGAGTACTACCGAAGTGAGTACTACCGAAGTGAGTACTACAGAAGATAGTACCACTGAGGAACCTACTCTCTACAATACTTCCACCCAAGAGAGTACTACTGATGAGAGTACTACTGGAGATGATACAACTGAAACTGGTGCTACTGGAGAAAGTACTACAGGCGAGACTACTACTGCAGGAGGGAAGATTACTGAGGAGGAGAGTACTACTGAAACTGGAACTACAGGAGAAAGTACTACAGGCGAGACTACTACAGGAGCAAGTACTACAGGAGGGATGACTACTGACGAGAAGAGTACTGATGAAACTACTCCCTACAATACTTCTACTCAAGAGATTAAAACTGAAACTGGTGCTACTGGAGAAAGTACTACAGGCGAGACTACTACAGGAGCAAGTGCTACAGGAGGGATGACTACTGACGAGAAGAGTACTGATGAAACTACTCCCTAAAATACTTCTACTCAAGAGAATACAACTGAAACTGGTGCTACTGGAGAAAGTACTACAGGAGGGACTACTACAGGAGAGAGTACTAAAAACTCCACCATCGAAAACAAATCTGAGACTGCCAAGCCATCTGATCTTACTGCCAAGCTATCTGCGTCTAGCAAGCCATCTGATCCTAATGCCAAGCCATCTGCGTCTAGCAAGCCATCTGATCCTTCTGCCAAGCCATCTGAGTCTAGCAAGCCATCTGCGTCTAGCAAGCCATCTACGTCTAGCAAGCCATCTGGGGCTAGCAATCCATCTGGCGATGGTGCTGAGTCAACAGGCAGTGGCGCCGAGTCAACAGGCAGTGGCGCCGAGTCAACAGGCAGTGGCGCCGAGTCAACAGGCAGTGGCGCCGAGCCAACTGGCAGTGGTGCCGAGTCAACAAGCAATGGTGCCGAGTCAACAAGCAATGGTGCCGAGTCAACAAGCAATGGTGCTGAGCCAACTGGCAGTGGTGCCGAGTCAACCGCGACATTTTCAACCGGCACTGATACCAAGAGGCCGACAAGTGGGACAACCTCCATCGCAACAAATCCCACCCCAGATTCCACGGCAACCACGGCCGCCAGCGCCAACCTGGAAGAATCAACCACCGAGACTATACCTGCTGGTGGAAAGCTGGGCCCCGCCATGTCACAAACGACAATTACGTTGTCTACTGCTGTGACCCCAACAATGCCGGTCCAGTCTCTCTGGCCAGAACACCGAAGCACGGTTACTTCGGATATTTATTCTGATCTCGCCAACTCCGTTGCTGTGCCAACCGCATGGATCGCTGCTGCTATTGGCTTGGTGTTTTTCTAGTCATACAAAGATACATAATGATTATACATCAACCTCTAAATGTTTCTCCGTTGTCGAGTCTGCCACATATATATTGTACAACATGTTCTTTTTGCCAGACTGCCGAAGCAAATAGTAGCTCCGTGAAATTCATGGATAAAGCATACATATATCCATGTGTGTGTGTGTGTATGTGTGTGTATTGTTTCATTCACTCTATATAGTTACAAACACCGAGACGGCTCTTGTCTACTGTGATTTGCCGCTTACTTCTTGCCGCTTTCAGCGCCAGCCTTGGCACCTTCGGTAGCGCCAGTAACAACACTGGAAACGTACTCAGCAGCATTGGAGATTTGCTCTTTGGCAGCCTCAACGTACTCTTGGGCAGTCTCGGCCAAAGTTTGCCCGTTACCAGCAGCGGCGTCGGCATCCTTCTTCACGGCATCCTTGGCGTCGTCGTGGCCCTTCTTGACGTTGTCAGCCACGGTTTGGGTGAACGACTTTTGGTTGTCGGGGGTAACAGTGGCGGCCACGTTGTCAAGCGAGTCGGTGACCTGCTCCTTGCCCTTTTCCAAAAGGGACTTGTTGCTTTCAGGAGTCAATGATTCTGAGATCTTATCGGAAATGTTCTTTCTACCAGCGTCTGACATGATGGTTCAGTAAATATATGCAATTGGGTTTGGACAAGAAGAAAAGAATAAGAGAACGGAATCGAGGAAGAAGAAGAAGAAGAAGAGAATATCTGCTCCTTTTATAGTCATAAACTATAGCCTCGGAAGGCAGGATTTGTAAGATTGCTATCTGTTGACCCTCTCCCTCTCCCCTCCCTCTCCCTCTCCCCCCTTTTTTTACTGGTGCCGCAAATTAAGCTTTGTGCATCGAGGATGTTGAATAGCCTATTGTCTTGCCGTTTGCTCTTTTTCTTTCAAGGTAGAACCCGTAAAACAACAGGATCTCTCGTACATGTCCTTACCCCTTGAACCTCCTCGTGGGCACTGGTCGGTTATATGGCTTGACGTCCCGTTTCCAATGCGTGCAATAGTGTCAAACATGGGTGTGTGTGTGTGTGTGCCCAAAGTCGTGGTGAAAGGTGTTGTTTGCTTTGATTGCTATCCATTGTGCAGGACTGTGACTACCATTTCCCATTCGAGCTGTGGCTCTCTTCAACCAGTTGCCCCCACCTCAAAGAACGCCTGTGCCACCGCTCGAAGGCGTGTTTCCTTCTTCGGATCCCCCCAATTTGTCGGCTAAGGTATATTTGTGGGCGAGGTTCTTTGCTTGGTTAGGTCTTTTGTTGGTTTTGTGTTCTCTCTCTGCTTGCTGGGCATAGTCCATATATTAACCAACTCTTTTGCAAAATTTCGTACAAATAGCTACAAAGAGCAATCGTGGCCGAGTACTACCCACAGTCGTACAACACTCGACTTTATGTAAAAGACAACAAGAATTCTTTCCCTTCTCAACCTAAACACACACTCTTTAGTCCAAACCAGGTTGGTATTTTTTTTTGCTACCATATGCACGTGATGCACCCACGCAAGTCCGCATCGCACAAGTTTTTTTTTTTTTTTTTCCCTTCTATTCAAGCACGATCTCTGCTTGTCAAACTCTGCAACAGTCCAAGCTCCTTAAATGGCCAAGAAGAACTCCATCACGGGCTCGATAGACCAAAAGGTCTACAACCTTGTGCACGACTTGCTTGAAGAAAGGACCCAGGACAACAAGAAGCAGATGGACGAGTCGGACCCGAGTGAAGACCCATTTGCATACATCGAGTCCGCCTACAACATAACCAATGGCCAGGTGTTGGCATATGTCCAGTTGAAAGACTTTCAGTTGAAAAGAATGAAGAGAAACTTGTTGGAGAAATCAATCGCTTCTGTGTTGAAGGTCGTCCGGGACGACGAGTCAAATGAGTTGGGGCAACGCAAGGCAAACGACGACGACAACAACAACAACAACAACAACAACAACAACAACAACGAGGAGGAGGAGGGGGAGGGGGAGGAGGAGGAGGAGCAGAGGTGGGGCGACGAAGAAGGAGAGGGGAATGGGACTGGGGATGAGCTGGATGGGCTTATGGAGGTGAAGGATTCTAATGCTCTCAACAAGTCTGTTGTCTCCTTGTGGAATATAGAGGCTGGAGATACCAACCAGGGCAAGGACCAAACGGAAGAGGGTGGGCCAAAGGGTAACAAGAGATCCAAAAACTCGTCAAAGACACCCGCCAAGCGCCAAAAGAAAAAGATTGAATTTTCCACCCCCAGCGCCGACTTGTCGTCCCTTGGGGGTTTGGAAAATGTCACCACGCAGTTGCTAGAATTGATTGGCCTACCCATTTTGCACCCGGAAATATACATCTCCACTGGAGTTGAGCCGCCCAGAGGCGTGCTATTGTACGGCCCCCCCGGGTGCGGCAAGACCACTGTTGCCAACGCGCTAGCCGGCGAGTTGAAGGTGCCCTTCTTCAACATATCGGCGCCGTCAATCGTGTCGGGGATGTCGGGGGAGTCCGAGAAAAAGTTGAGAGAATTGTTTGACGAGGCCAAGGCTGTTGCGCCGTGTCTTATTTTCATGGACGAGATCGATGCCATAACCCCGAAGCGAGACGGGGGGGCCCAGCGCGAAATGGAGCGCAGAATCGTGGCGCAGTTGTTGACGCTCATGGATGAGCTTACGTTGGACAAAACCGACGGCAAGCCCGTGATTGTTATTGGCGCCACGAACCGGCCGGACTCGTTGGACGCTGCTTTGAGAAGAGCTGGCCGGTTCGACCGCGAGATATGCTTGAACGTGCCCAACGAAGAGCAGCGGGCCGCTATTCTTAGAGCAATGACAAAGAACATACGGTTGGAGAACGGGGACAGCTTTGATTATAGGGAGCTATCGAAGCTCACGCCGGGGTACGTGGGAGCAGACCTCAAAAGCTTGGTCACGGCTGCAGGCATCGCGGCAATCAAGCGGATCTTTGAGTGGTTGAGCGAAGAACAAGAAGAACGCGTTTTGGGCGAGGACCACATGGACGTTGACGGCAAGGGGGGCGCAGTTGTCGAAGAGTTGCTAGTGGGCAACTTTCTCAAAAAGTCCGAAGTCGAGCAGCTTTCCACCATAAAGAAGTTCTTGGCCAAGCACCCGTCGCCGTTGAACGAAGAGCAGCTCAAGCCCTTGACAATCACTTACCAAGACTTTATCACGGCGCTTCCCACCGTCCAGCCCACCGCGAAGCGAGAGGGATTTGCCACCGTTCCGGATGTCTCGTGGCAACACGTTGGCGCGTTGGCCAAAATCAGGATGGAGTTGCACATGTGCATCGTGCAGCCCATCAAAAAGCCAGAGTTGTACATGAAGGTGGGGATTGCTGCGCCAGCGGGGGTGTTGTTGTGGGGGCCACCCGGATGTGGCAAGACGTTGTTGGCCAAGGCCGTTGCCAACGAGTCCCGCGCAAACTTCATTTCCATCAAGGGCCCCGAGCTTTTGAACAAGTATGTGGGCGAATCGGAAAAGGCCGTGCGGCAGGTCTTCCAGCGAGCCCGCGCGTCCATGCCGTGCATCATCTTTTTTGACGAGTTGGATGCGTTGGTGCCGCGCCGTGACAGCTCGTTGTCGGAGTCGAGCTCGAGAGTGGTGAATACGCTCTTGACGGAGCTCGACGGCTTGAACGACAGAAAGGGGGTGTTTGTGGTGGGGGCAACCAACCGTCCTGACATGATCGACCCGGCAATGTTGAGACCGGGGAGGCTTGACAAGACCTTGTACATTGAAT
This sequence comes from Zhuliangozyma blackwelliae, assembly GCA_030579015.1. NCBI lineage: Eukaryota > Fungi > Ascomycota > Pichiomycetes > Serinales > Debaryomycetaceae > Zhuliangozyma > Zhuliangozyma blackwelliae. The sequence continues at coordinate 12,740 of JAKTZW010000373.1, read as the reverse complement.
TGCCCACCGTGGAGGAGAGACACGAGATCCTCAAAACATTGGTAAAGGCGAACAATTCCCCGATTGCTAGGGACGTGAGTCTATACGACGTGGCGAATGACGCTCGATGCAAGAACTTTTCGGGTGCCGACATCTCGTCGTTGGTGCGAGAGGCTGGTGTTGCCGCATTGAAGAAGAAGTTCTTCAAGGACCAGAAGCTACAGCAGTTGGACGACTCTGGGTTTTACAACCAAGAGATTGGCGACAACGACGTTGAAATCACGGCGGAAGATTTCGACACCGCGCTTTCGTCCATCCGGCCAAGTGTTAGTGATAGAGACCGGGCGAAATACGAAAAGCTCAATCGCCGCTTGGGATGGAATATCATTGAAGAAAGGGCCAACGAGAAAGAAAAGGCAGAGGAGCAGTAGTTGTCTGCTTACATATAGTTGGTGTGCATGTAATAAATGAACTAATAGAGGACGGGGAATCAAAGTAGTCCACATACCACGCATATAAGAGGTATGCAACCCTTGTGTTACTCTGCCACCCACTTTGGTGTTTGGATGCACCAAAGGACACAAACATGTGGCACAAAAGTGTGGTGGAATAAACATCCACGCTGCCAGCACTTGTAAAAATAGATTAGTAAAAATATTGTAGACTTTATACAAAATTAAAATTATTTAATATAAAATTATTTAATTTTTCTATAAATGCATCCAATCATTTTAAAAATTGTACGCGCTACCAAAACACGTGATCATTATATAATTTTGTGTAAGCAATAGCAATATGCAGTACATCTAACGCAGAAGGATCCGCCTAGTGATAGTTTTTCAGGGCTGAATATCCCATAGCCAGTCCTGTTTTCCTACAATGTTTTATACTCAATTCATATCCTTTATTTTTGGGCTACTTGCTAAACGTGTGACACAACACCCCTCTAATACTCCTCAACGTTATTGTCAGAGTCTGTGACTTTACACCCCTTGATCTGAATCAAAATCAAAGCATTGTCGTCATTCTCGATGTAGTTCTTAGCTTGGTTCTGGTCAATTCTGGAGTTGTTTAGGTGTAACGACTTGTAAAAGTTAAAAGTGTTGAGATCGTTTTCCTTGTCAAGCACCCTGGCTCTGCCGTCGAGCATCACAGAAACCCGGCTGATTTCGTTCTTGTTCAAGTTCGCAAGCAATTCGTAGAGCGAGTTGCGCCGTGGGCGTGCACTAGTGCTTTCGGTGTCTTCCGGCGCATTCTTGACCGATATCCAGTCGTGGATCAAGACAGACACATTGGGGTTTGCCACAATGTTTTGGTACTTGGTGGTCTTTTTGGGAGTGGATATGATCAAAAGGTTTTCGTCCCCCTTGCGGTAAAAGGTGTAGTTCATCAAGGAGACATGGGGCTTGTTATCCAAACACGTGGCCAAGTGAATGAAGCGGCTTGAGTTGAGCAAGTTCAACACAGAATCCGGCAATTTCTCTTGAGACGACATTGCTGATGTTTGCAGGTGTGTGTCGAGATAAAGAGCAAAGTCACTCACGCACAAAAATCTGTTTTACTCCTTGAACTAGCAAGAAAAAAAAAACAAAAAAAAGAACAGTCAGGTCGTGCCGCCAACAATAGTTGGAGACACAGTACCTGGGGTGCGTATGGGCAAAGACTGGGTTGCATTACATCTATGTGCCTACATACTCTTTATAGCCTGAGCAACTTTTTAAAAGTGCCCAGATCGTGTAGGATATTTGCCAACTCGTCAAGGGTCGTGTCCAACTGCACCATCTTGTTCTCCTCTATGATCAAGCATTTGGTCGCGGTTGCACCATTGTCGCCCGAACCGGGATCGAGAAGAAGCCCCAACTTGTATAACCGCTCCCAGCTGTTGCGCAACACCTTTTGGGACCAGATCTTCTGGTTGATGCGTACGTTGTTTGCGAGTCTGCTTTCCACCGACGAGGAGCTCAGCGCATTCAAGTTGTGGCTCTCCACCATCTCCTTGTACTCGGTGTATGCCAAGTTAAAGTTGATCACCTGGAGCTCGAATTTTTCTATCCACCGGGCAGCGGCGATGGCGAGGAGCAATTCCAAGCCCGAGAGGCACGACACTAGCGCCTCAATGTTGCTTGGCGCGGAGTGCTTGGTGTAAGGCACGATATCGGCTTCTCGTATGTACGGCTGGCTCAGCGATAGCTTTGACACCGGGAATCTAAGCGCGTTGTTGAGGCTTCTGTAATCCTTGATGGTGTAATAGTTTGTGGCAACGAGTCTTTTAAAGAGGCTACCAGCGCCGGAGTATAGCTCTTCAATGTGCTGGTTCCACAGGGCGCCGTAGGCAGGGTTCTTCAACGCCCCGATGAACGCGTCGCTGAGCTGCACACCGGCCTTGACATTTTGGCCAAAGGTATGTATGTCAGACTCGTGCAGGATGGAAATAACGCGCTGGGAGAACCGGCTGCTCACCCGCTTCTCCAACGTCTCCTTGGTGGTGATTTGTCGGGAGACGCCACATACGCACACCGGGGTGGCGCTGCTCTGCGACATGTCCAAAAGGTTATATAGCAAAGTCTGCTTGTTGTTCAAAGTAAACTTTTCAAACTCGTCGATTATGAATATGATGGGCATTCTGCCTTCCTCGTCCTCTTTGCCCCGCGCTTTGCTCAAGGTGGACAAGATGTTTCCAAATGTCTCATTGATGGACCTCTGCTCAAAGCCGCCACCAGCCGCGGCGGCGTCATGATCATCGTGATCATCGTGATCAACATCATCATCACAATTGTCGTTCTCTCGAATCACAATGTCGAGCTGGCGCGCGATTTCCCGCAACGCCGCATTGTCGTCTGCGTGGACCAACGCGTTGAGGTAGATGGTCATAAACTCGCCCGGGTAGTTGGCGTGCAACTCCGCAAGCACCCGTTTGACTAGCAGGGTCTTGCCACACGACCTTGGCCCTATTATCAATAGGGAATGGCCCTCCTTGTCTTTGACCGTCAGCTCGAGGATTCGGTAGACGTCGTTGAATTTGCCCAAGAGGGAAGTCCGTTTGATGTTTTCAAACTCGCCATTCAACTGGGAGAGGACTTGTCGTTTGACTGCAGCTACCACTTCCTCATCCACCATTTCAGTGTCGGCTTGCTCGCGACTACGTTTTTGGCCCCGAGAATCAGGCAACTTTTCATGTTGTTGTTGTTGTTGTTGTTGCTGCTGTTGTTGCTGCTGCTGTTGTTGCTGCTGCTGTTGCTGCTGTTGCTGCTGTTGTTGCTGTTGTTGCTGCTGTTGTTGTTGCTGTTGTTCGTCCAGTTCGGCGTCGTCGCTACTTTCGTCAAGTTCTTGCACGCCAAATATCGAGTTTGATAGCTTAATGTTCTTTATTCTCTCATACTTTCCCCCTGACGAGGTAGTAGTAGGCTCCCTGACAGTCAAGGGCACGTCACCCGCCTCGGTCTGTTTCACCTTCTTCTGCTTCTTCTGCTGCTCCACCTTCTCCTTGATCTTCTGCTCAATCCGACTGACTGGATCCTCAATGGGCAACTCCCTGATTGGACCAAACTCGTCCTTAAAGTCATCCTCATTGAATCCGTCGCCGTTGTCCATGGCTCACTGAAATAAATGTAGTTGTGGTAAAAAAGAACGAGAAAAAAAAAAAAATACAAAATACAAAGAAAAACAAACATCAAACGAGTGCGGCGTTGCAACTACTGGGGTTTCCCGCTTTGGCACACGTGAAACAAAAATAAATGTTGTTCCTCTTACCAACAACCAGATATCAAGAAAAAAAAAATCAGTTTTAAAGACCAATGTGAAACATCTATGTTGCAGAGATGGAATCTGAAACAGGACCTGCACAACGAGCAGTGTATAAATACTAAAAACCCGCTCCCCACCTCCGGCCACATCGGAGTGGTTTTTTATTTTTGCTGCACAATCAAATAATCGCCTCGCCCGCCATGTCAGTCTCTACCTTGCACTCAAACGAAAGCGACTCGACACCGCCGACACCCGTTTTGTTGGCCCAAACAAGCTTGTATAAAGACAAAGACCAAGACCAAGACCAAGACCGGGGCCAGGTTCAGCACCACTCGCCGGAGCTTACCAAGCCGGCGGCTGTCTTGCACCAAGCGATGCTCAACAGGTTTTGCCGAACAAGCAACGGGTGCATACACGAAAAAGACATGAGGGATGTCTTTTCTGCATTGATAATCTCCCTTGATTTGAAAAGCAAGCTGCTCCCAAAAGCCAAGTTCTCTCGGTTTTCAAAGAAACACGCATACGCGTTCGCGTTGGAAAGTGCCCTTGAAAAGATGAGAGACATGAAGGTTACAATTGCACTGACGCAGACGATCACCTGTATCTCGTACGCATTCAGGCCGGACGTTGCATTGTCGCTTATAGACCAGTTTTGCCGGGCCAAGTTTTTGCACTCGCCCGCCGATAGAACAAGACGCGAGCCCAAGGCGAATGTTGCCCTACAGCCAACACCCAAGGGCCTAGCCGTGGTTCAGAGCTTTTGCCAACGGACGGGGTTGGTCGCCTCAAACGTGCCGGAAATTCTCACGAGCAACCTCAACACGATGGAGCTATTCATGTTTGACCGCGACTTGCTGACGGGCCACATTTTGTACTCGGAGTACCTTCTCCGCTTGTTGTTTGGCGCGCTAATGGGGCCACGTCCAAACGTGTGGTCACCATCCAACAAGCCCGACGCGCTCCCAATCCCACCAGCAGGCCGTTTCTCATTTAAGGGCACGCCGTTTGAAGCGGGTTTAAAGTTTGAGCAGCCGCAATCGCAGCAGCAGCAGCAGCAGCAGCAACAACAGCAGCAGCAGCAACAACAACAACAACAACAACATAGCTTTAGCTTTCGGCAGTTCCAAGCACCACTGCCCACGAAGCAGGGGTCCTTGGTTGGCAAGAGCGAGGGCAACAAAGGAAACAGAGGCGAAACCAGTCCCTTTCACCACCGGTATTTCACAAACCCAGAATCTGATGCACACGTGCAGTACTATGTCTCGTCTGTTGGGGTGAGGTTGTTCAAAGGCAAATCTGTGCGTGCGGGTATGGCGTCCAACGTCGAGTACTATACCACGGGGAAGGCGATTTGCCAATGGATACTGGACTGTACAGACGTTTCCAGTCCCAAGCACGCGGCAGATGTTGCAGCCTTGCTATTGAAAGCACACTTGATCAAGCCGGTCGGTAGTAGAAGTAGCAGCATCAGCAGCAGCAACTTCACCACCAGCAGCAACACTACATTTTGCATGGAGACTTGCTATACGGCAACCAGCACCGGTCTCTCGGTTTGCCAGTGGGACGAGGTATCGAACCTGCAAAAGCCAGTTTCAAAAAAATCTTACCCCACGCCAATCACTTCTACAATGACGCTTGCAGATATATTGAGAGACCCGGGGACGAGGTTGCAATTTAGAAGGCATTTGGGCAAAGAGTACTGCTTGGAGAACCTTGAGGCGTATACTCAGTTGGAGGAGTTTGCGAAAAAGTACCGGCTCCTCAAAGACATGCAGGCACGCCGCGACAAGCTGGATAACCACTCGGTGGCCAGCGAGATCAGTGTTCACATGTCAAAGCTTACAGGCGCGTCCATGTCCATGGCATACCAGATCTTCCACACGTACTTGAGTGCCGACTCGCCTCTCATAGTCAACATCGACTACCGGTTGCGGAACAAAATCACCCAGATCATGACGTGTTCTCCCGAAACAGGCGATAACGACTCGGTCGTGTTTCTAAAGACTCCCACGGAGCCAAAGCCGCAGGCGTACGACGATACGTTTGCCGATGATGCTCTGGCGCAAACGCTCCCCACCGCCAGCGAACCAGCATCGTTGGAGCAGGTTTCAGCCTTGTTTGCCGAGATCCGCGCCCATGTGTACCGGTTGATGGAGGTCGACTCCTTGCCGAAATTCGTAGGCGGGTTCTCTGACGACTGTCGTCGGCTACCACTCTATAGCTAGCTAGCTAGCATGCAAGTAGGAAGCAAGCATGCAAGGAAGCAAGCAGGAAGCAAGCAGGAAGCTACTCATTTTTGTTTATTTAAAATATAATATTTTTTATTAATATTTCATTTGCTTTTCCTCAAATTGTATGTAGTCTAAACAACAGGCTCAATGGTGGTACCCTTCTTGATGGTTGCCCATCCAATCAAACGCCAATGCTTCTCAATACGTCTTGAAAGGGCAATCTTCTCGTTGACCTCGGTACAGGCCGGGGAAGTCAACTGTAAACGCGCCATGTCCGCCTTCACGGCCACCACTCTGGCACCAGTGGCCGACGAGCCAATGTTGACCATCAACACCTCGCCCGCTTCCAACTTACGCACCTTGGCGCCCTGCTTCTGTCCTTCCGTCTTGACACCAAGCAATCTTCTCAACAAAAAGTAGTTGATCTCAATGTCGGTGTAGATAGAGGGCAAGAACCCCTTGGCGCCCACAACCTGGCCCACCAATCTGTCGGCCCTGCACAACGTGGGGTCAACCTTGGTACCCACACCAATCAACCCACCGGGAACGGCAAACTTCAAGTCGTTGTTCTCGGCAAATAGCGAAACAATGTTGGAAAAGATTGGCTTGCACTGGATCTTTCCCGCGTCGTCCTTGGTAACAATACCGGGTCTGATTTCAATCTCATCGCCAATCTTGAGCACACCGGTCAAAATGGAGCCACCAGCGACTCCGCCCTTCAAGTCATCCACATCTGCACCCGGCTTGTTGACGTCAAATGATCTGATGACCATCATTCTGGGCGAGGCGCTAAAGTCTCTCAAAGGAACCGGGATGTAGTTGACAATAAACTGGTTGAGGGCGTCAATGTTGTACTTCAATTGGGCTGAGATGGGGATTATGGGGGACCCGTCGGCAATCGTGCCTCTGACAAACTGGGCAATAGATCTCTGGTGCTCCAATGCTGACTCTTCCCTCATCAAGTCAACCTTGTTTTGCAAAATGATCACATCCTTCAACTTCATGATTTCGATGGCGGCCAAATGCTCCGAAGTCTGTGGCTGCGGACATGGCTCGTTCCCGGCAATAAGCAAAAGCGCAGCATCCATCACAGCTGCACCAGAAAGCATGGTGGACATCAACAAATCGTGCCCGGGCGAGTCGATAAAGGAAATGTGCCTCAATAGCTCGAGCTTGCCGCCACAGTTGGGCCGCTGGCACTTGGGGTGGATCTCCTTGTCGGATTTGAAGGACTGGTAGCGCTCGGGTTCTGGGCACTCGGGGTTGTCGCACTTGTAAATCTTTGCGTTGGCGTACCCCAACTTGATGGTAATGTTTCTCTCCAACTCGTCTTTGAACCTAACGGTTTGGACACCCGAGATGGCTCTCACCACCGTTGATTTGCCGTGGGCGACGTGGCCAATGGTCCCGATATTGATTGTAGCTTGTCTGTTGATGATTTCTGGGGACAACGGAGTCAAGGAGGAAAAGTCGGGGTTGTCTGGCTGTTCAGGCAAACCACCGCCCTCTTCAAACTCTCTTCTTGCCGCTTGCTCGTCCACCTCCTCCTCCAAGCCTGCAAACGCAACTGATTTCTTGCTCTTTATCTCCTCCTGGATCTCCTCCGGCTCGTCGTGCTCGTTTTCAACGTCGTGTTCATACTGGTAGTCCTCTTCGGGGTCCTCCACCGTGCCTCCAATAATGATGTCTGGAGTGGCGTTTTCGATATCGTCGTACGACATGGTGTTGCGTTGTGGTGGTTGTTGTAGTTGTGGTGGTTGTTGTAGTTGTGGTGGTTGTTGTAGTTGTGGTGGTTGTTGTAGTTGTTGTAGTTGTAGTTGCGGCTGCTCTGTAGTGAAACTGGCGGACAATGTTTTGTTAACGGGCAAACGCTCAATGACAAGTACGTGGTTGGTGATGGGTCCTAGTAAAAAATAAAACCAATCGTTGGTTTATACTTTGCTCGTGATGAGTTGTTGGTAACTGACAGTGGTGGTATAGAAAAGATAAAAAAAAAAAAAAATTTTCAGTCTATGATTTGTTTCTCGTTGCAGACACGACCTATACATTTCCTACTTTACTATATGGAAACCAAAATCGTTCATGACGCTGTCAACGTCCTTCCAGAGCATATCGCTGTCAAAGTTGTCAAAGTCCAAGCCAATCTGTCCCGGAGACTCGTTGAAGAACGCGTTGGTAATTTGCTGCTGGGGCGGTTCCTTGGGCGCTTTCTCGTTGATTTTGGCAACTGTGGGCGAGCTCATACTGGACTTTACCAATGGCGACGAGTCGTTGGAGGAGTTGACAACCTTGAAAATAGAGCTTCGTTTCCCCACCGAGATTGGCTGAGGGTCCAAGGGGATTGTTCTAATGATCTTTCTCGCCTTTGATTCTGCGTCCACGGTGTTTGATAGCGTTCTTGGTCGCCGCGCACGCACGGACGATGTGGTGCTCGTTGGTGTTGACTTTTGGCTCACAGCGTCCACTCCCACGCTGGCACTCGCGTCACCGCTAGCTGGAACGACGTCATGCCCGTCAAGGGAACCAGCGTTATCGAGGACATTGTCGTCATCATTGTAGTCATCATTGTCGTCGTCGTCATCATCACCATCGATACCATCGTCGTCGTCGTCGTTGTTGATATTACCTTCTTCTTCTTCGTCGTCGTCGTCGATAATGACGTCGTCAGTACTCTTTTGGTCCGTCTTGCTGGTCAATTTTGTCATTCCAACCTGGGCCCTCAAGAGGTACAAACAGTCAAAAAACACCGACACCGACATCCGGTTCTTGATGCTGATCCCCAAGCTGCTCTCTTTCCGCTCGTCTAGTGTGCGGAAAAGCTGCCACATGTTCCTGGTGATCCCGCTCGATCTATAAGCCATGTCGTGCTTCAAAATAGACGCCTTGGCAGTGAGATTGACAACTGCCTCGTAGCACTGCTTGCCCGACGCCGTGTCAACCACTTTCTTCAACTTGGAATGCGTCAACTTGCCAATAATACAGCCGGCTTGCCAAAGGTTCAACAAGTACACGCCGGGCAAATACTTGACAAACTGCTTGTCCTTGGCTTGCCACATACGCAAGTGGTTGACTAGTGCCATCGCGGAGTTGTATAGCTTGATGAGCCCCCCCTGCAATTCAAAGTCGGCGATCTGGGACGAGTCCATAAAGTAGTAGCTGAGCAAGTGCACACGGGCCGACAACAACTCAAACTTTCGAAACCCATTGTCAAAAAGCACGTCGTGGTTCAACTTGAACTCCAACTCGTCCAATTTCTTGGACAACAATTTCAACAACGGCAATCTCTCCGCCGGGTCTATCAACCCACAGGGGTCCATGGTGTTGGAGTTGAGGGATTTGGCCATTTGGTCTTCAAATTGCGCCACCTCCATCATAAAGTGGATACCGGGGGGGATGGTGACACCGCTTCCGGGGCGGGTGTACGACCATATCGGCGAGTCAAACTGGACACACGCAGGGAATCCAAATGCAGCGGCAATGGTCTGGGAGGCAATGTTGCACACAATCCAGGTTTTGGTTTGTTCGTACGCCATCGACACATGTTGCGCCTGGGACTGCGTGTCCGTTGACGATGGCGTGTGTAGCCCGATCCGGATCGCTTGGAAGAACGCGGTGCCCACGGTGGTGTACGACGAGTCCGCGCTCAACGAAGACGTGATTGGCGGCCAGTAGGAATACAAAAGAAAAGCCTGGACCGAGTACACCGAGCTCACATTCATGATTGGCTCGTCTTCCTCGCTGGGGTTGTACCTCGTGATGGGCGAGATCATTATTTCCGCCAAGATTCCCTTGACAATTGGCGAGAGCTGGATCAAGAGCGACTTTTGCGAGTCCTCGTGAAACCTTCGCAACGAAACAAACATAATGACCCAGAACAATGCCGGACACAACCGGTAGATCCTTTCCGGGCCCTTTTGCACGTCCACCACCGGCAATATCGGGTGGTACCGCGACACGTACTCCAAGTAGAGCGCCTTGATAACGTCCGACTGTAGCGTGATTGCGTCCACTGTTTTCTCGGTGCACTCCAACGCCGCGTCTGGGATCTGGACACCCTCCGGCACCGGTATCCGGAGCGGCTCGGGGTACCTTGCTACTGAGGGGGTGTTGGGTATCGAGTTGTTGGTCTCGGACGAGTTGTGGGAGAGTGAGTGCCGTGGTGGTGGTGGTGGTGGCGGTGGTGCTGGTGCTGCTGCCGTTGGATATAGGTGCTGCGAAACAAGACTGTGCGGCGACTGGGCGGGGTGAGGTTGGGGTAGATGTGCAACATGAGGCGTGGCATACTGGTCCGCTTGTATTCTGGGGGGTTGCTGGTGCTGTTGGTGCTGTTGGTGCTGTTGGTGCTGTTGGTGCAGCAGAAGCTGCGGGAGCAGCTGTGGCAGCCCCGACAACGAGGGAAACCTCGCCAATAGTTCTGCTGCTTGTGCGCTCGTCAAGCTTCTTTTGAGCTCGTGAAACTCCTTTTCAATCTGGGCTATCCTAGCCCGTTTATACGTTCTCTTGTAATCTGATTTCAAGTCGCAGGTTAGATTCTTTTTGGCGCATCTGGTGCATGGCCCGGGATGCTTTTCGTGCGCATCACATCGAGCCTTTTGCTGGCGACACTCCACACACGCCATCCTCTTTGTCTTTTTGAAGCCGCCCTGGCCCGGTGGCGGGGTGCCCGAGTTGGAAGCGGGGTTGGGAGTCGCATGCATCGACAGAGAATGCGACAACGACTGCTCTTCCTCCTTGATACTGGCATTGAGGCTGTACAACTCGTGCGACATGTTGGCTATGTGAGCGAGGTTGTCCAAGGAACTTTTGGTGCCAGCAATGTTGTGGTCGTTATGATCGAGGCCGTCGTGCTCGTGGTGGTGGCTATTCATTATACCGCAAGGGTGCTCTCCTGGCAATTTACTGGTTATTGTATAGGTTTGCTTTCGGCCAAGATGAAGTGAAGAGGGTAAGAAGGAAAAAAAAAAAAAAAAAAAAAAAAAAAAACCAGTGTCAAACGGCTTTACTTTTCTCATCTCCCTATATAGAGTCTAATTCAACCCCATGACCACATACCATCAAAGGCCCAGTCCAATTCAAACTCCCTCTTTTCGCTTCCGAAAAGTCGTAACATTGGCAAGACTCCCAAGTGCTCAGCGGCATTGGTGATAAACTCAACCCTGCCCCGGCCTCCGTCGTTGTGTTCAGCCTCGGGCGCAAACGACGTGACCGGCAAGTAGTTAATGAAAAAGTCGTGCATCACAGTGTCGGGGATCCCCACCGGCAAGTCGTTGACCGAGACGTAGACGCTGTCGAATCTCGCGCTTCTTTTCTTGGCAACGTAAAGGGCAGAGCTCACCAAGAGGTCCAAATCCTGAAAATTGAACCCTCCCAACTCATTGAGGCCCGCCAAGGACGAGCCCCTTCTGCGCTGACCGCCACCCACACCCGCACCCGCCTCAAACTGGATTTCGCCCATGCCGACAATGAAAAACTTTCCCTTAAGGATGCTCCAGAGGATATAGTATGACCTTTGCTGCAACTCGTTGGTGACAATTGCCCCCTGGATGTTGGTAAACTTTTGTGCAATCTCGTCGTCTTTTGCATAGGCGCGTTCGAGGAGAACTTTCCATCGGCGGTTTGCGTACGACGGCTTGACCGCAAACTTGGGAACCGTCTGGCTGTGAACAGACGACTTTCTCCTCCCCCGGCTTCCGCTTTCTCCCGCAACGTCAGTTGGTTTGGTGGTGCTGGGTTGACTGGGTTGACTGGGTTGACTGGGTTGACTGGGTTGACTGGGTTGACTGGGTTGACTGGCTTCAGCGACCGATGGCAATGCACTGCTCGAGCTCAACTTGGACATGGCCAAGATGTTGGTGACGTTGGTCAAGGAGGTGGACGACCGGTGGTCGCCCTGGAGGTCCAGATGGAAAACCATCTTGTTCAACTCGGTGACAATCTGCAATTCCTTGTTTTGCAAGATAAACTTGATAATCTCTTGGTCCTCGTCACTATCGCCCAACAACACCTTTATTTTCTTTCCCGCAGCCGCAGCCGCAGCCGCACTGGCGCCAGCGTGCCCAGGGGCTTCAAATAGCTGTTTGACAACAGTCTCTTGGCCGTGGGTCAAGAGCGACGTTGGAATCTGGTAGAAATCCAAAGGGTACGCCTTGAACCCAAACTTCTCATAGTAGGTCTGTACCCCAGAGTACAAGAACCAAAAGTATTGCTTTCCAAGATGGTAGTGCGCCAATTGGTAGTCAATGTCGCCGTTGTCGTCAATCACCATTCTTTTGAAGCTATCGTTTCGACTATCGTCACTCTCCAGCAAATGCTTCTTGATGATGTCGGCCTCAGTGGCCGCAATAGCCCGCGACACGCAAATCCCGGCCAACCCCTTTCTCCTATAATCCTTGTGGGTAAAGACAAAGCTGACTAGCAAGGACGTGGCGGGCTTGACACCAAACAAGTCAGGATCCGGCACGGACGAGATGGCACTTGACCGGTCGGCCGCCTTGTAAAAGCCCTTCAAGTGCCGCACAATGGTGGTTGCAATCACCTCGCCACCCGCACCTGTGTCTTGGAGGTAGTAGGCGGAGATCTTATTTCCGTCCTTGACAGACTGGACATAGTCATCCACTAAAATATCGCTAAACCTTTCTGGTGTTAGGGGCCCGCTCCACTCTGAGCCGCAGAGGGTGAACAACTTTTTGATTTGCTCAGGGTCTTCTGTCGACTTGAACTCGAATTGGGACATTGTTGTTGGGCCTTGGGGTGTGGGAGGAGTGTTGGAAATTACCCCCACTATGT
>JAKTZW010000372.1:0-40715 GCA_030579015.1 Zhuliangozyma blackwelliae | reverse complement strand
GGCGTGCTTGCAAATCAATAATCTTTTGCTCGGCCACAAAGAGTACAGCTTTGACTTTTTACACAGTTCGGTGTTTGCCTTGCTCAACACCACCACGGGGTTTGTCGAGCGGAAACCATTGCTAGGCAGCATTGTCCACTCGGCGAGGGCGCTCATTAGCGCCAGCCCCAGGATCACAGACATGGTCAACAATGCGTGCTGCCGGTACACCACCTCCAAAATCACCCAGTTGCTCACGGAAAGGCGCGTGTCGGAAATCATTGGCGATTTGCGAGTGTCTTTGTTTTACCGCCGGGGCACGCTGCTGGAGCAAGACAAGCCCACGGTGGATGGTGTGGCTGACAAGGTGATGCGATTGTGCCAGGAGCACGAGCTGGTGTTGAAGTATTTGGTATACCATGACGAGACGCCCGAGGATAGGCGCGAGAGTATTAAGCGTACATTGTCCCGATTCGAAAACCATAACTTGAACAAGTTGCTCCTTGTGAAACTACTCGATTGTATAGTTGCGCACTTGTATAGCGAGATTGTCGTATGATCTGACAAACAAAAAATAAAAAATTACCGCAGGGAGAGTTTGAGAGAGTTCCCACAACCTTGTACTTCCCACCCCCCCTAATGCTCTCGCAGAGATTGTGTACTGTTGTCACGCAGAGATCGTGTGCTGTTGTCACGCAGAAGAGACCGTTTGTGCTTGCTGCCACCAGCGCCATTCTTGGGTCCATTCTCTTTAACGAAAACAATACCCTCGCATCCAAGATGGAAAACGGCGAGCTTCATTACAACGACCCCAATGCCAGGTTCAACACCCAAAACCGAACCGCCATGAAAGCTCCCTTCTCGCGCCGGGAACCAGAGTACCCGGGCCATGTCCCGCTCTACACCTTTGAAAAGGCATTGATGTTTCTTGGCTCGTCGCTCGGGTCATATTTCCACCCGGAGCGAAACGAGTTTATTGTCGCATTGGGCGAAAGCACCGCCATCACCCCGGTGTTGAAAGCGTTGCAGAAACAAATGTTGAGCGACCCCACGGGCAGAAGCATACTCCGCGAGCGGCCGCGCATCACCTCCACCAGCTTGGACTTGGACTATTTGCGCCGGCTCCCCGCCAACACCATTGGCAATAGCTACATCACCTGGCTCGACCGCGAGGGCGTGTCGCCCGACACCCGGGTGGCTGTCAAGTATATTGACAATGAGGAGCTCGCATACATTTACCAGCGCTACCGCGAGTGCCACGACTTTTACCACGCCATCACTGGGTTGCCCATCATTATTGAGGGCGAGATTGCCGTCAAGGTGCTTGAGTTTATGAATATCGGCATCCCCATGAGCGGACTCGGCGCCTTGTTTGCCCCCTTGAGGTTGAAGTCGCACCAGCGGAAGCGGTTGCGCGAGGTGTACTACCCGTGGGCGTTCAAGAGCGGGTTGAACAGCAAGCCGTTGATCAATGTGTACTGGGAGAAGATCTTGGAGGAGGATATAGGAGAGTTTCGCAAGAGGATGGGCATTGAGCAGCCCCCGGACTTGAGAAATATGAGAAAGGAGTACTTTGAAAAGAAGAGGGCAAAGAAGATTGCTTAGAATGGGAGTGTTGTGTTGTGTGTGTCCATGTGCATGGGTGTACTTGAGTGTGTCTATAGTGCATGGGTGTACTTGTGTGTGCATGTGGTAGCGTTTTTATACGGCTTAGTTGCTGCGTTTCAGGTCAACACCAACCACCCCCCCACCCCCCTTCTTGTCCAAGATGAGCAAAAAAAAAAACCAAAACAAGTCACCACTCCCAACCCCCATTCTTCTCCCAAAAGTATAATGTCCCAATTGCTATACAAGTATTTTCTCAAAAAGGTGCGTCTATAGTCGAGTATAGTCCATCCCAACATGCTTGCCTACTAACTCTTGGCCAGACGCAGCTCGACCAGATTGTCACCGTGGGCGGCGGCACTGCCGACGACCCCTACTTTGAGGAGATTCCCGACAAGGAGTTGCACTTTTACCAGCACAAGGGCGCCAAGAGAAAGAGACACATGCCCCAGTTTATCCCGGAACACGACCGCAAAATCTTGGAGTCGGTCAAGTCGAGGGCATATGCCCTCGACTTGCAATTGTCGCTTTGCGGGTTGCGCATTGGCTGGGCCGGTGTGATTGGGATCATCCCCTGGATTGGCGACATTATTGCCTTTTACTTTGCATTTCAACTCGTGCGCAAGGCCAAGACGGTTGAGGGGGGGATATCCAAGATGTTGGAAGCGGAGATGATGTCAAATGTACTTTTTGACTTTGGGGTTGGGCTCATCCCGATAGTTGGGGATTGCATCAACGTTTTGTACAAGTGCAACTCGCGCAACTTTGTCTTGCTCGAGAAACATCTCGTGAAAAAGTACCATCAAGGGGGGGCAACTAACCCGGTACAGGCACTGGGGGTGGTGGGAGCAGGCGCAGGCGCAGGCGCGGGGAAGGCAAACGCACCGCCAGCAAAGAGCACAACCGCTCCTCCCACTTCTACCCCCGCACATGACCATGTTCCTGCGCATGCCCCTGCGCATGCCCCTGCCCCTGCCAAGACCAATGGGGCAACATATCTCGGGAGCACGCCAACCAACCCCAACCGTCCTGTGCCTGCGCCTCCAAATGCCCATGTCCACGAAATTGGCGAAAAGGTTTAGCTCGTTTTGTTTTCCCCAAACTCATGCTCCAAAGTATCTAGCCTCGTTTTGAAATCACGTATAAACAATTCCAACTGGTCTAGCTTCATAAACTCCAACTCTAGAGAATGGCACACTCCCAACATCTCGTCAATCTTGTCGTACTCCTGGCTCAAGTGTAGTTGATCGTTAAAGTATGCGCCGATTGCCTCTTGCTTGGATACTACCGCCTTGTGGGTTTCCTCAGTGAGGGTGGCTATGTAGTCCTTGATCTTGAAAAGCAAGTAGTCGTACGATAGGGAAAGTTTTCTGAGCTCTAATGGATCGGGATCGTCTTGGCCGTTGCTTTTGTTGTCGTTGCTGTTGCTGTTGCTGTCGTTGCTGTTGTCGTTGCTGTCGTTGCCGTTGCCGTTGTTGCCGTTGCTGTTGTCGTTGCCCATATTGTTGTTGTCGCTGTTCCCACTTGTCTCTCCTAAATCCTCCTCAATCGCAGCGGTGGGTTCTTCAGTATGACCCTGTGGCGACTCTGGCCGCTCCCATCCACGTTCAGCATCACCACCCTCGCCTTGTAGTAGCCCTGTTGTCTCTTTGTCGCCCATAAGCTATTGTGGTTGTAAATGTGGTGACGATTGTGATTTGGCCAGCGCACGATCTTTTTTTGTTTCTTTCAACTTGTTGCCCACCCCCAAACACCAGAAAGAACCATAAGCCGACAAGGGAAAACCCACCAGCCTCCCAGCCTCTCACACCCCCTACCCCTCTAGGAGAACCACGGACACACACACACACACACACACCAACCACCAAATATTCACCTATAGAGTTAGACAACGTACATCGATTGCCACCACCATGTCGTCGTCATTATCCTATTCACTTGACAAGATCAATCCCAAACTACTCAGACGGATCTACCGTGCCTGCCGACCAACAAACGACGAGCCCAACCTCGCCCTCAACTTGGAGATCTGCGACTATGTCAATGCCAAAAAGGGTAGCGCCCCACGAGACGCCGCTATTGCCATTGTCAAGTTGATTAGTCAGAGAGACCCCCAGACGTCGGAATTGGCCATTTCCTTGTTGGACAACTTGGTCAAGAATTGCGGATACCCCTTCCACTTGCAGATCTCGAGGAAGGAGTTTTTGAACGAGTTGGTGAAGCGGTTCCCAGAAAGACCGCCATTGAGGTATACGAGGGTGCAAAGGTTGATCCTCGCCCAGATTGAAGAATGGTACCAGACCATTTGCCGCACGTCAAAGTACAAGGACGACTTTGGGTACATCAAAGACATGCATAGATTGTTGTCGAACAAGGGGTACGTGTTCCCCGAGGTCAAGGTGGAGGACGTTGCGGTTTTGAACCCAGCGGACACGTTAAAGTCGCTTGAAGAATTGCAGGAGGAAGAGTCGGTTGTCCACTCGGCCAAGTTGCAGGAGTTGATCAGAAGAGGCAGACCCCAGGATTTGCAAGAAGCCAACAAGTTGATGAAGATCATGGCTGGGTTCAAGGACGACAATGTAAAGGAAAACAAGAAGCAATTGCTGGACGACATTACTAGGTTGACCAGGAAGGTGGAGATTTTGGGCGAGATGTTGACCTCTATTGAGAGCCTGGGCGGCCAGATTGGCGATGACGCGGTTGTGGAGTTGTACTCGTCGGTCAAGTCTTCGCAGCCAATCATCAACAAGATTGTCGAAGAGGAGGAAAACGAAGCCGAAGTCCAAAAGTTGCTTGCGTTGAACGACAATGTCAACAATGTGATTAACAAATTCCAATTGTTAAAGGGCGGCAAGGTCTCAGAGGCCAGCCAGATCAAGGTGTCGCAAGAGTTGAATTTGATTGATTTCGACGACGAGCCGGAGGATGCGTCTGCTGCTAAGGAGCAAGGGTACAACGACTTGTTGAGTGACTTGTCCAACTTGGCGTTTGACGGCAGTGGCAGCGGCAACAACAACAACAACAACAACAACAACAACAACGGCAATAGCAGCTCTCAACAGGTCAACCCCTTGAACTTTTACGGTGCCGGTGGCTCTATTGCATTGGGCAACACTACCCCGGCGCCAGCCCCATCGCAGCCAAACCCCATCAGCAACAACACTTTGGACTTGTTGGGCGACTTGAACTCGCCATCGCCGCCTCCCTCCTATCAGTCAAACACCCCCGAAAGCTCGGGATCCGGGTTGGATCCGTTTGGCATGAACTTCCCAACAAGCACTCCAGCACAAGTCACTGGCGGCTACACCAAGATTATCACAGTCAACCAGTCGCCAAGCTTGAAGATTGAGGTTGGCGTACAGTCGTTGACAAGCTCGAACTTGAGAGGCACGGTGTTGTTTAGCAACTCGCAAAGCGCGAATGTGTCGGGGTTGAAGTTTATGATTGCCGTTCCAAAGACATGCAAGCTTGCCTTGCGCCCTGCCTCGGGCGACACGGTGTACGGGTTCAACAACCACGGCGTCACTCAAGAGTTTAACATTGAGAACCCCAACGGAAAGCCGTTGAAGATTAAGTGGAAGGTGGATTATTCTGTTGGTGGCCAGCAAAAGGAAGAGTCTGGCGTTAGTGTGCTTGAATAGACGTTTTATTCGTATCAATAAATATGTTTCCTAAACCGTCAAACAACAACAAGAAGAAGAACAACAACAACAACAGGAGTAAATAACAACTATATGGCAAACGCAGTTTGCTAGAGAAATAAACCAAACAATATACAAAAAAAGAAAAAGAGAAGAAAAAAGTAACCCCTACACACCCCCTCATCATGGCTTCACCAATGAGTCGTTGATGACAAACACAAACCCATTTTCAACCTGCTTTACAACGTCCACAGCGATCCAGTCTCCCTCGGTCTTGATGGAAAACTTTTTGCTCATCTGGTCTTGCTTGATTTTCACCATCTTGCCATTGTTCAACGGAGCCATAACCACATCTTGCGAAAGAATCAACTTGGCTTCAAAGTTGGACACGATATGTCCATCCAAAAAGTTTTCCAAGTTGGCATTCAAAATGGCCTCCTGCTCCTGTTCACTCTTGACATTCTCAAGAGACTGGGGAAACTCCCATGGCTTCATGCTGGAAAGCTTGTTCTCGACGGCGTAGTCGGTGGGGGCAATGATCAACATTGTTTGGTCAATGGATTCCGTGGCATGGTTCAAGAGCTGGTTGTCTCTAATGTACCCAGCAAATACCGAGATCGATCTCAACTGTGGAAGGATCAGCTGGAGCAAGTTGTTGTGGCAGTCCGCAGAGTCAAAAGTAAAGTACACTGGTTCCTGCAGCTCGCCTTCTTGTCTCTTGCGGTTTTGTTGCTGCAGTTGTTGGGACCCTTGGAGGGCGCTAAGGTCGATGCTTCTCTTGTCGCCTTTTGCAATGGTGAACTCAGTCAAGCTGACGACATTCTTGCGCTTGGAATGTTGCTCATTAACTTTGAATCCTTTCAAGTCAACAACATTCTTTACCTCTCTCTTTTGGTTACTTTCTTCATCGGCAACACCGTACTTCAACTGTGACAAGTCAACAACATTCTTTGCCTCTCTCTTTTGGTTACTTTCTTCATCAGCAACGCCGTACTTCAACTGTGACAAGTCAACAACATTCTTTGCCTCTCTCTTTTGGTTACTTTCTTCATCAGCAACGCCGTACTTCAACTGTGACAAGTCAACAACATTCTTTGCCTCTCTCTTTTGGTTACTTTCTTCATCGGCAACACCGTACTTCAACTGTGACAAGTCAACAACATTCCTTGCTTCAGGTTCTCTTTTGACGTGTTCGTTGGTTTCCTGTACAGCGGCGTTCAAAGCCAGTAAATCAACAACGTTTCTAGCCACTGCTGTTGTGGGCACCAAGGATGCCACTATAAATGTGCCAAATCTCATACTGTCTAATGTTGCTTCTGGGATGCTTTAAAGGAGGCGCTGTAATATTTGGTTTTTCTTTCTCTCTCCTTTTTTTTTTTGGCGTTTTTTGTCTCATTGGCTACTATATGCTTACATAATCAAAGAGGTATCCAAAAGTAGCGTGACCAGGCAGATGTACAAATATGACATTGCAATAAACAACCAACTTATGCTACTCCGATAAGTGTACGTCTCCTGTATGATTAACCCAAGCGCGGGATACACACGTATAAAGCAAACGATATTGTAATCAATGCTGCATCCCCTCCCCAGCCAACCTGGCGACCGAGTACTTTAACCTATTCCTCTTTTCTCTCAACATCAACAACTTCTTTACTTTCAACTGGTCCAACCGTTCGTCTTTACTCAAGGAGCTCAAATCCACTGTGGCGTCGTGATTCTTGAGCCGGAGACTACCCAACTTTAGCTTGCTCTGCAAACTATTCCTAGTTCTCCTCAACTGGGTCAACTCGTGCTCTATACTGCTCAACTGCTGGGTGATTTGCGGTGTTATAATATCGTTAAAGGTGGACTTGGCGTCTAGTAGGTCCAACTCGGGCACAATGTCAAACACCTTGCGCGTGGCTAGCACCGACGTCAATCTTGGTGTATCCTTGGTGGTTTCCTCAAGCAAGTCTGTTGTTTTGTTGAGGAGGGATAAGCTGGCCTTGAGCGACGAGATGCTACTCTCCAAGTTGTACGACATGGTGGGTGCTTGGGCAAGGCGATCTTGGTGTTGCTGTATGGGTTTGTTTTGACTTTTGGCTTTTTTCTCACCCGCACAATTATTTCGTTTCTTTTCCCTCTCTCTCTCTCTCTCTCTCTCTCTCCATACAAAAACCGACAGCGAAAGAAAAGGAATACAGAACCAGAGTAGCTGTATGAGGAGATAGCCACCAGAGGATAGCCACCATGACGGATATACCACTAGACATTGCCCGTGTACACTGGCAGACTCACGGCAACGTCACACCCCAGCAGCAACAGCAACAGCAACAGCAGCAAAAACAACAACAGCAACATCCCCAACAGCAACATTCCCAACAGCAACAGCCTTTCCCCAACATAGACAGCAAAAACAACGGTCTATATATCAAATCGTCACGAGTAAAGAATCACGATGGTTCTGGCTTTGTTGAGAAAAGAAGCAGCGGCGG
This sequence comes from Zhuliangozyma blackwelliae, assembly GCA_030579015.1. NCBI lineage: Eukaryota > Fungi > Ascomycota > Pichiomycetes > Serinales > Debaryomycetaceae > Zhuliangozyma > Zhuliangozyma blackwelliae. Next base: position 33,013 of record JAKTZW010000372.1, on the reverse strand, counting down.
AAGAAAGAGATCAAACTCACAGTCACAAGTGGTGTCGCTACCTATAAGCACCCACAACAACAACAACAACAACAGCAGCAGCAAGAGTAGCCACAGCAAGAGTAGCCACAGCAACAGCAACAGCAAGAGTAGCAACATCAGCGACAACGGCAGCAGCAACAGTATCATCAACATCGACATCACCAACGACATCAACAATAATAGCAACGGCACCCACAGCACCATCAACGCCAGCGCAGGCACAGTGAAAAGCAAGTCCAGGAAAGAACCCGTACCCAAAAGACGCAACAATGTTCAATACTACGTCACACTCCTACCCTTGAACGACACATTCATCAAAAAACATATCCCAGTAGCCACATATCCCGAGACCACCAAGCTAGGCCGACCAACCGGGACCAAGCACAAGCCAGATGTCAACAATGGATACTTTGACTCTCGAGTGCTTTCGCGCAACCACGCTCAGATATACATCGACAAGGGCAAGCTAATGCTACAGGACTTGGGCTCGTCCAACGGAACGTACTTGAACGACTCGCGTTTGGGCAACGATCCGGCAGAGGTCAAAATGGGGGACACGGTGTGTCTTGGGTTCAACGTGCAGGCCGAGTCCACGCACAAGCAGATCAGCTTGAGGATTGAGAATATCAGTGTTGTCAGCAACAACGAGTCGGAATTCAAACAGAACTCCTTTATTGAAGATTTGTATCGGCAGGTGGAAGGCAGTCAAGCGAGCGTGGACGATGGTGGCGGCAATAAGGATCCCCATTCGGCGGTGTCGTTTGACGATGCGTTGTTTGGCGACATCAACCCCACGATCGAGGACCACTTGTTGGGGTTGTACTCAAGCACCAACTCGGGGATCTACAACAACTCGCAGATTACAAACACAACGACGATGGAAAACATCATCGGCGTGTTGGCGTTGAATCTCTCGCGCGTGAAGCAGCAGGCAGCTTCACTAGGCACGCTCGACACGTTTTTCCAAAACTACCACCGCCAGCTTGACCAGTTGAACCAGCGGTATTTGGACAACGAGTTTGAGACAAAGTTGAAGGGGATAGAGAGTGCGTTGGCCAAGGAGAAGGAGAGCAAGAACGTGCTTGAGCAAAAGATACAGCAGATTGAACAGGACTCGGCCAAGAGACTCGATGCTGTGACGCGGAAGCTAAAAGCGTGTCAGGAGGAGAAGCAAACGTTGACCCATGTCGTGCTCGAGTTGCGGACATCCCAGGACGAGCTAACGGCAACCAGCAACCAAGCGTTGGAGAAGATCAAACAGCTAGAGGAGGAGAACGAGGCGTTGGTGCTAATTAGACACAAGGAGAGCGAAGAGGACCAAATCATGGTGAATGATGCAATCAACGGGTTCATTATGGACCTATCCCGCACACCCTCGGTGCGGGATAACTTGAAAAGCATGGATCCAAAAGAAGGCATTGAACTCACCCCACCGTCGTCGGACAATGAAGACGAACGCGACGAAGAGTCCGATAATGGCGCGCTAGCCATTGCGTCTGCCCCGCTACGCAGCGACGTGGAGCCGTTCCCCAAGGTGGAGGACAGGAGCTCGGAAACGTCTTCAGTGGTTGAAGTGCCCGTGGAGGAAAGCAAAGACAACAAGGTTGGTGTCATTAACCAAGCAGATAGAGTGCAGACACTTGCAGTGGCCATGACTGCAATGCTTATAGGCTACTTTCTCCAGAAGTTGACTAGTTATTAATGTACCCAAAAAGCTCGTGGATGTTCTTTTGCTCTTTTGCTCTTTTGCTCTTTTGCTCATTTGCTCTTTAACTCTTTTACTCTTTTGCAGCATCTGTAGGATGGGTCTTGATTGAATAAAGGAAATTGTACAGGGGAAAAGAAAAACCGAAAACACCACCCCACGCGCCAATAACCAACACAATGGCACTGCTACAGCCGTTGCACGAAGACAGATATAATCACCTTGTTGATCTATTGATAGCGGGGCTGGATCTAGATGAAAAGGAATTGAACACGCTCGAGCTATTTGCATTCGGCCAGTATAGGGACTACACTGCAAACAGCGGCAAGTTTATCGCCCTCGACTCCACGTTGGTAAGAAAACTATACAAGCTCACGCTCATCTCGGTGTCGAACGACTATGAGGGCCAGACCATCCCATTGAAGCAGGTGCCCCTCCCGTTAGAGAAGTTGGCGCTACACGAGTTGATCATTGAGAGCAACTTTGAAGGAATTATTGATATGCATATTGATGACGAGAACGACGCTGTTTGCGTGAACCAGCACAAGATCCTACGTGATGCCGTCCCCAAGGGGTACACTCTACGCGTGTTGGCTGCAGAAAATGTGCGCTCCATTGTGGGGACAGAGACGGTGTTGAGGGCATGGGTGGAGGACAAACTTACTCCGTTGAGGTCTGACATTGACGGCAAGCTTGCACACATGCTCGACAAGGAGGCCAACTACGATGCCAAGAGCTCCAACCGCAAGAGGAAAACTCCCGACAACATCTGAGCCAAGGTATGAGAAAGAAGAAGAAGAAGAAGAAGAAGAAGAAGAAGAAGAAGAAGAAGAAGAAGAAGAAGAAGAAGAAAAGAATAAATAAAGAAATATTGACGAAATATGTACTAAACCAATGCAACTCGTCTCCATCATGCTTTCCAGACCTTACCAATGACCTTGGTGATACCGCCGTCCTTCTTCTCAATCTGGTAGATACCGTATCCCGCAACACCAGTGCCGAACGTCAACAACCACATGGCATAGCTGTGGTATGCGCCATACACTCTTGAGGGGATATAATCAATAATGCAACTCTGGAATCCGGCGTAGCAGTGATACAAAATCAAAGCCGAGAGCGAAGAGTCCACCAACGTAGAGACCCCGGTAAAGAGTGGGGCCAACGTCAACGGAACCAACCCGACGCAGACGATTCTGTCTGTGGTCCAGTGGAGGGATCCTTCTATCTTGTTGGGTTTGGGGGGCACATAGGCGTCGTTAACGGTTCCGACAATGTAGCCGGGTGGTTGTGGAATGGTCTTGATACCTCTGACCAATGAGGGTCTGATAGTGTTGCTGCTTCTGAGGCCCAAACGTGACAACATGATGCGGTGGTGGTGGTGGTGGTTGTGTGGTGATAAAGTCTACTACTTTTTTTTTTGGCTGCCCCGGAGAATCTCGTTTTATTATGTTCCAGTTGCATTTGATTGGCTGGACTATATACAGAACAAAAGAGCTACCAAATCAGCACCCGCCCTACTCCGCATCCTCATCTTCATACTCCTCCAAGTCGTATATCTTTTCCTTGGGCCCGAATCTCTCCCGCAACGACTTGAATACAATGTCCATGGGTCCGTTCTTGTAAATTACCTTGCTGAAACGGGCAACCGTTCTATCGTACCATGACCTGTCCATGACACTGCCTTCAGACACGGTGAGGTCGTCCTTCAACTTTTCGCACCGCTTTTTGTCAATGGGATCCTTCAACTCGTCGTACATGGCCACCAAGTTGTCCAACACCGAGACCAATATGGGCCCGGCCCGGGCCGAAGACGCATGGCTGTAGTATATCTCGTCCAAAACCTCCTCGGACCACCCAACTGCCTGTTGTCGGTTTCCCATCGCCCAAAAGATCTCGCTAATGTGTGCTCGCATTTCGCACATCAACATGACTATGTTTTCGCTATTGCAGTCAAAGAGGGGGAAACTTGACTGGTTGAGCCCCCCTGAATCGAGCTTGTTGCGGATGCGGGTGAGCGTCCGCAAGCTCGACAAGTAGATCTCGAGTGCTTGTTTGAGGGTGGCTGGTTTTTTCTCCTTGGCCAATTGCCACGCGAGGTCGTTCAACGTGTTCACCAACTCGTCCGAGACCTTGCTGTTTTCCTTGAGCAGCACGCCATCGTCGTTCATCTGTATCGACGAGTACGTCTTTCTCAACACGTCCAACGACCGGTGCAAGTAGTAGAGCCGCGTGTCGAGGTCGGGAGCCACGCGCGCAACCAACCGACAACATTGCGATAACCTCTCCGGGTCGCCCAACTTGTAAAACAACACGTCATCGTCTATAATCTTTTGCAAGGTGCTGATCGACACATCGAGCTCGCCCTTGGCAAGCAACGCTTTGGCATACCGCAACACCAAATCGATGTAGAAATCAGAAAACTGGTGCGACTTTTTATAAAGCAACGTCTCCGAATCGAGAATGGGAACAACAAACCGGCTCACATTCTCTGGCTCCTCTTGGTTGTTTTTCTCTTCTGTTGCTGTTCCTGCTGCTGTTCCTGCTGCTGTTCCTGCTGCTGCTGCTGCTGCTTCTTCTTCTCCCCCCTCGAGGCCCTCCTCCTTGGCTAGCTCAATCAAGAGTCTCCGGTAATGCTTTACGGCGTACCGCGGTGATTCCAACACGTCGTCCTTGTTTATCCCCTTGACGGCCGTGATTGTGTTTTCAAACGACAACTCCCGGGGAATCTTTTGTCTGCTGTTGGCGTCGTAGTACATCAAGTAGAGCCCGCCGAGGGAGACGGCCATGACGCCAAAGTACGCCCCGGCGGCGATGTGGATAAACTTTTTCGAGTTCTTGAGTGTGTTGGTTGCATTGGCAGATATCTTGATTGTACGACAAGGTAAAACACTTGGCCTGGGAGTAGACCTGTGAATGGCCTGCTTCGCTGGTGCTGCCCTTAGCACTCGAAACATTGCTGGAGTTGGTGAGCTGACGCAAGAGTCCTCTATTATTAATTTTTAATTTTTAATCTAGAATTTTTTTTTTATTTATTTATTTGTTTGCCTCTTCTCTCTCTGGTTTGTCGTCATCTTCAACCTGGTGGAGGAAGTGGCATTGCCGTGCTATGGACCCCCAACAAAACAAAGACAGTAGCAATGGCAGCCATGCTCATCCGACGTTGCTCCAGCGGCTCATCACAAACTGGTTGATTATGGACCCGAGCCTACTCCCGCCAAACAAAAGTGCCCTCAAAAACTTCCAGCTCCAACACAACAACCAAAATACCATCTTCTTCCTTGGCGGAAGGCTACGAAGCGCTAAAGCAAGACCGATAAGCATTATAACGGGCGTGGCTATACTACTTCCCGCAGTCATTTTTTGGATCTTCCAAAGCAAGTGGCTTTGGAGGAACGTGTCTCCCGCCGTGGTGATACTATTCAGCTATATCTGGCTCTTGACTTTACTCTACTACTTCAAAACCGCCACCTCCGACCCAGGAATCCTCCCCCGAAACATCCACTTGCCAAAATCGTACGACATAGCCGTTGGCACCGCTGCCGCCGCTGGTGCTGCTGGTGCTGCTGGTGCTGCTGGTGCTGCTGGTGCCGCTGGTGCCGCTGCCACCGTGTCTTCTCCGCCTGACGAGTACTTCAATACAATAACCCTTCCGCCCGGGGTGTGGGTAAAGTATTGCACGAGCTGTCATATCTGGCGCCCGCCCCGGACCAGCCATTGCAGTACCTGCCAAACCTGTGTGCTTGGCCACGACCACCACTGCGTGTATTTGAACAACTGCGTGGGGGAGAGGAACTACAAGTATTTCTTGTGGTTCTTGCTCGGTATGGTGCTCAGCTGTGTGTTTTTGATTGTCACCTCGGCCGTGCAGTTGCGTGTGGTGGGGAATCAGAGCAGCATGGGGGTGAGTGTAAGGAAGCATCCGTTGAGTTTGTTCTTGTTGGTGTATGCGGTTGTGGCGTTGGTGTACCCGTTGCTATTGCTTGGGTTCCACTTGTTCCTCACGTCGCACAACATCACCACCAGAGAGTACCTCAACTACGTGTACAAGCAGAAGCTGCCGAGCGGCAACTACGTCAATCTGTACGATACAAAGTCAGTGTGGAGGAACTTGTATATCAACTGGTTGGGAAAGAGCGGCGGTGTGAGTTTGAACTCGCCGAGAGATGTGCGCACCCCTGGCGACGTCCGAAACGAAAATATTGAGCCATTGAGGTCGTTTGATGTTTTATAGCTGGTCTGTGTAGTAAACATCGACGGCGTGTGTGTGTGGGGGAGGAAGGATGAACGTGTCACGTGCGCAGTCCAAGAAGTAATTGATTTACATTTTTCTTTTTCCCTTTCCTTTTCTTTTTGTTTCCCTTTTTGTTGTTTTGACTGCTGTGTGCAATCGTGAAGGTGACACACAGCCACTTACTGATTAAGCCCTACCTCTACGCTACACCACCGCTAAATCCCACCACCCCCCAACACATGAAGAGAAGTATATGACAATAGACTAGAATGAGTTACCAAAGCCACACGTCACTCACACCACGACCGTCACGACGATCACGGTCGCCACAGTATGAAGATATCGAGCTCACACCGCAGCAGGATGCTCTCCATCCACAGGAGGCTCTCCATCCACAGGATGCTCTCCATCTCGCTCCCCAACAACTAACCCGCAGTCGCACGCCATCCTCTCAACGGCTGATCTACTCAACAGCGTCATTCCGCACATCGGCCCCAACCCCACTCAACCACGCAATCACCGCAAACTATGTCACGCCCCATCGACCCGCCTCCATGATCCTTAGCTGGCCCCAGCGTCTATTCCGATGGATCTACTCCATCTCCCTTGTTGTCATGATCATAATCATGCTTGCGTTTATTGCCGTCACTCCGCTTGATGTGATTGTGCAGACGTTTGGAGCCAGCTCGGCTACCGCCATGAAGACGTTTATAGTCATTATTGTGTGCGTGGTGTTTATCTTGTGGTCGTTTGTGGCGTACCTTGTGCGCATCTACCAGTTCCGCGTCGCCATGAACGATATACCCGCCCGGAGTCTCTACATTCCGTTTGAACATGATTTCCCCAAGGATGTGTTTTTGTATATTGATTCGCGGTTGCGGTATTGCCACGAGGTGGCATGCAAGGCGGGCCCGTTGGGGAAGGAGAATACCGCCATAAACCACCCGGGGTTGTCGCCGCCCGAGTATATACAAAAGAGAAACGGCGCGGGGAACCCCGGCACGTTACTCCCGCCAAATATCCAGTACGAGGATGCCATCTTCAGTCTTGGCGACAAGTTCCAGGCTGGCAAGAATATCTTTAGCGACGAGAACTTGCCGGTTGACTATAGCTTTGCCGAGATTATGCAGTATATTGCGACGCAGGTGCAGAACAACCTGGCCAGCACCCACCCGGACATGGCCAAATTGGTCCAGATCTATGAGCACTGTCGGTTTGGCCCCGACTTGATCACCGAGAGGGAGTTGCTCGAGTTTATGATTGAGTTTGACAAGCTCGGCCAGTTGTGCCAGAATGACTACCAAAAGAATCTTCCGCGGCGCCTGTCGCGGAGCATTGCCGCCACCAACGAGGAAGGGGTTGTGTCGAATGCCGACTTGCAGTACTACAGCACGGCGATTTTTGAAACCAGCGAAGAGAGCGATAGTGAAGACCATTTGTTCAACCATGCCCGTGCCAGCGACCATCACTATGACAATGTTTCCGACGACTACATGGACCCCTTTGAGCCCGTGGGCAAGTACGACGACGCGTCCAAGATACACCGAGAGGGAAGCTTCAATTCTTCAAGGAGTGTTGTTCGGAGCAAGCTTGCCTTGGACGGGAGTACGCACACGCTATCAAGTTTGAGGTGCGATGACGCATCGGTCCACCGGAGCGTTGTTAGCGGCTACATAACCGATTCTGAGTACGAGGAGGAGGAAGAGGAAGAGGAGGAAGAAGAGGAGGAAGAAGATCCACATGAGTTTTATCAATTTCGCAGACGTTAATAAATAATTATAGACATTTTTTTTTTGTTTCAACATTAGTTTTGCCTTGGTTTGGTTATACCGTCGTGTATAAAGTAGTACACAACCGTGCCATCGTCATTGACAATTGCAACGGTGACTCTCTTTGGCCGCGTGTCTCCATGAATGTTGTCAATTGCCAGAAACCACTTGTTGACGTCGTGCACCGATACTGTCGACTGCGAGTACCGTTGCGGCACAACCCATTCGAGCTGCTTGTCTGCGTCAGTTGACACTAGTTTCTGGGGCGGGTATCCTGAGATGAACTCACCGTGGACAGAGACATTGGTCCATAGATTGTAGTGCACTAGGTTGAGCTTGACTTGGTCTAGTAGCGGTTGTGGTGGCATTTGGGCGTGAGATGAGAATAGAAGAAGGAAAAAAAAAGTCGTGCAAAGGGGTTGAAATAAGCTTGGAAAATGGGATGCAAAACCAAATGGGTGAGAGTTGTATGCGAGTGGATGTAAGCGGATGTCACTGGATGTCACTGGATGTCACTGGATGTCACTGGGTGTAAGAAGAGAGAGAGGGAAGTTGCAACAAGGAATTATCCCAGACGTTCCTCAGAGACGAGTATAGCTTCTGCTCCAGATGACACAGCCCCACATGTCCCTCGCCTCCCACTCCCCTTAACAGAGCACTATGGGTTGCAAGCAAGATCTACTAAAAGGCCATGGTTATAGTGGATCAACGGTATTGACGTACTACAACCTGCCCAATTCTGCCTGGTACGTTATGTAATATCTCCTCGCTCGGGCCCGGTCTCCCCCTCCTTAGCGCCGTCGTTTGAAGAATCAGGCAACCCATTTTTGACTTCCCCTTAGACGCAATTCCCCTATTGCGGCAAATTGGAAAATAATAACAATAAATAAAAAGTGGGTTGATGCGTCGTGGCATGGCAAATGAAAGGATGAGGTGGATAGAAAGGGATTGGTTTAGCGGTTTTGCATTTTTGGAGATGGTATGGCATTGGGCCGCAAACTCCAACAAAGAGAACAGTAGGGACAAGAAGCAAGTGCTTTTCAGTCTTCCTTGACCTTGTATCCTAAACAAACCTAGGTGACTGATTTGAAAAGTGGCTGGGGGAAAATGGGGGAAGAAGGTAAAGGGGGTGGAGGGTGCAAGTAATTGGGTCCTAGCTGTTTGGGGGGGCGGATATGTGCAGGGTTAGGCTATTTAGGCAGTTTACCTGCCGGGCATAGGGTGGTGTGATATGTTATGAGCATTGACAAAAAAATGGGCAAAATCAGACTTTTCAAGCTTTCGCCGTTTTTCTTGATGGTCAATCATCTCCCCCCCCCCCCCCCCCCCCCCCCTTTCTCTGTTGTTGTATCAACACGCCCTCAACACTCAATCGCAACGGGCCACACACGTTATGCACACACCCGCCCCCGTGTCTTGTGCCGTCGCTTCATGTGGGGGTGGTGCTGAGAATTTTTTTTCACACTAATTTGTTGACGCAGTTTGCAGTTTATTCAAGTGACACAAACCATCCACATCTCGGATAATGTTTATAAACATACACAGCAATGTGCCCTTTCCACTGTACTGCTTTCTTTCTCTTTCTTCCCTCCATCTGTCACTCCTTCTCCCCATATTCCAGTACCAGTCTGCCATGCTGCACCCCAGACACCCACTCTCGTTTACCCCCGTCTCTGCTAACAGCAACAGTCAATTTAGACGACTAGGTGTTGCGGGGCAAACGTTAAAGGAAGCCAACAGGGCAGCTTCAACATCGCTGTCCGCAACTAGTAGTTTGGCATCAAAGGTGGCTGAATCAGTGCCCAACTACAATGACACCAACAACGCCTATTCCAACTACAAAGACACCACCAACGCCTATTCCAACTACAAAGACACCACCAACATCTATTCCAACTACCAGTTGGTCAAGATTGACACGGAGGTAGTATCCACCGAGTCGTACATCCCCGAAAACCGTTGCCAGTATCGAGTACAGCTTGAGCTATCACTCAAAGAGATTGAGATGGTGAGGTACACCTGGAACGCCATTTTGTCTGACGGAGACGAGCAGGAGAGTTCTGACATGCCCGGAGCGTTCCCCGCTCCCCGTACCGCCGAGGTGGTGCACTCCAACGCGGCGATTGCGTCGAGTATCTTTTGCCGCCAACTTTACTTTAATCTTTTATCGAAAAACCCGAGCTTGGAAAAGCTATTCCCCTCGATCAGGCACCAGGCGGCGGGTTTTGCCGGGGTGTTGTCGCTTGTAGTCTCGCAGTTGGAAAACTTGTCCACGTTGGACGAATACCTCGAAAAGTTGGGAAAGCGGCACTCGAGGGTACTAGTAATTGACCCGCCAAAGTTTGAGTTGATGGGCGAGGCCTTTATTCAGACGTTCCACGAGCGGCTTGGGGCGAGATTCACCCATGAGTTGGAAACGTTGTGGATCAAGTTGTACTTGTACCTTGCAAACACGATATTGCAGTTTGGCATCGACCCCGTGTTGAAGCTACGCAGGACAGAGTCGCACCCATTGCACCTACAGCGAAGGACTAGTGCAAACAGCGACAGCGCGATGAGTGGGGACGTGACGGCCGACTATATGCATAGTGATAATGATAAAGGGAGCATTTCAACGGCGACGACCTCGTTGAACAACACTCAAGAGCCAGTCAAAGACGAGCCACCAACAGCCCCTGTTGCTCAATCTTTGCATCACAAGCAGCGCAAGAGTAGGTTCAGTAAGCTTAAGAGGAGGAAGGACTGTATTATCATGTAGAGCAGTTGCCCCTTGGTTCTTTTTCCTTTACTGCTGCTGTTGTTGTTGATGACTTTATAGAATTGAAATGGCGAGTGTCCTGCTCCAGGTTCGAACGCAGGATGCGTTTTTGACGCGTTGCACAAATGTTTGGCATTTCGTGTTTGAAACATGAAAGGGAGGAGCACAACCAGGCAACATACGCAAACGGTGGAGATAGAGACACCTACAACGCTAATCTCTTCCTCTCTCCCTCTCTCCCCTCACTCTCTCCCTCTCGGTTGCACTGCTGTGTTGTGCATATTAATAAAGCAACACCCCTTTCCCCCGCCCCTTGGCACTCCACAACGCGAAGTTGTCTCCCCCCCCCCTGATCCCCTTTGTCTTCTCTGTCTTCTCTGGGCCAAAGAAAAATCTCTTTTTTTTTTCGTGTAGTGGCAGTTCCTTCCTAATCGAGTTTAATTAAATTGGCGACACGAAAGAAAGGAACTTGAAAGAGACAAGTTTTGAAAACACACCTCATCCATTCGTCTCTTCTCCCAGTTGTCGAATATCCCTTAACGTACTTGACTTAAACACCCCCAGTCTAGTTGTACGGTGGGCTTTTTATTTTGTTCTTCAACCTTTGTGATCTCATACCACCTTGTTTTTTTTCAATTTGACAACAAGATTCACTCACCCACACACCCACACACACACACGGCAGGGAGGTACTCATAACATCATCACACCGATGCTGTCTCCCAATCCATTTTTCACCGACGCCCCAAACAACTTTGATGACTTTTTCTCGGAAGACACGTTCTACTCGGCACCCAGCAGCAGCAATTTCACCAGCCATGTCACCAATGTACGCAACTCGGTACAAATCAAGCATTCAGGGTCGACTCGTACACTCAGAGACTCAGTGGCAAGCACAAAGACATCGTTCATGAAGGTGTCCCCTTCATTAAAACAGTTGGAGAGTATCCTCATGGAAAAGAGCAAAGTCGTAACGACCCGTCCTATTTTGGAGGAGGAGGAGGAGGAAGAAGAAGAAGAAGAGACCAATGAGCGGTTAGCGGCATACAACAACCACAGCCAATCGGTACACACCTTTGAAACGGCACGCTGTACGTTGCCGGGAAGCATATCGAAGCGCACGAGCCGGTCTACAGAGACAGGGGCACAATCGGTCTGCACCGTTGACGAGAGCGGATATAGCACCGACGACACGCCGATTTTGGGCCAGCCCCCAACGTTTCAAAACTTTACACCACACTTGTCGCAATCTCCGCAATTAAAGGTGGTTGAGGTGTCTGACATGGCTGACAAAGAAGACACGTTGATTGAGTCGATTGGCAGCAACGCCAGCGAGGAAACTGTGCAAAGCGACACACAACAAATGGCATCACATTCGTCCGTGCCCCCAAAAAGTGAGAAATTTTCCGCCCTGAATGTAACACCACCGCGCTACATCAAGTTGCCCACATACGCCAGCAACAACAGCAACAACAACAATACCAAAGGCAACAGCGACAGCAAGAGCAGCAGCAGCAGCAGTGGTAGCGGTAGTGGCGACATCAACCAAAAGATACAGCCACTTGCTAGCAAACCAATCACCACCAATTACTACTCAGAAAAAACAATAGGCGCGAACAATGCTCGGAAGGATTTGCCACACCCACCGCCCTTGTCTAAGCCGACATTTTCACCAAATAATTTACCGCCCAGCACAAATGTGAATACCATCACATCCGGCACCCCCTCAGCATACTATAGTACCCCCTTCTTGATGACCGCCCAACCACCACCACCACCACACTCGCTAAATAAACCACAGCCACAGCCACTGGCACTGCCCCTGTCACAGACCCTCAAAGCACCAGCACCTGCATGTCCGCCAGGATCTGCATTGGGATCGGCACCCACACTGGGCACAACAAAAAACGGCTTCCAGAGCATGTTGTCGGTTTTGGACGAACCAACCCCTCCACAGCCCACGCGTGCGCCGGCATCGCCTAGGAGGTCGCCACACATCAGGTCAAACTCTACATTTTCGCTAAACTTTAAAAAGTCGGCTGCTTTAGTTGATGACTCGAACAAGCTGGTGCATAGGAGGAGCAGCACTATGGATGACTTTAGCAAGCTTGGCCAGTCGTACCCACCAGTTCCAGCCCCTCCACAATCAACTGCAGCGGCACCTGACAGTGCGGGAAAGAAGAAGTTTAGCTTCAAGTCGATGTTCAAGTCAATGTCGAAGCAGTACTCGTTGAATAACCCCGCTGAGCAAGCCCCCTCACGAGTTGACAAGAAGATGATGCCCCTGAGAGCCTACTCCACGCCCAATATCCCCATGTACGAGGAGAATACAAAAAAGAGTAGTGCCAATAGAACAACGAGCTCATTCATGAGTGTATTCAAAAAGACCAAGTCGTCGGACAACTTGACAAGATTGGAAGTGAGGAATGAAGCTGAAGATGAAGATGACGTGGAAGAGGAAGAGGAAGCTGAAAATGACGCCACCAAACACCCTGTTGTTGTCGCTGAGCATGCACCTGTGCCATCGCAGGCGGTGCAAAGGGTTAGTGTCGAGAGCACGACTGATAGAACAGAGCACCGGTTGAGCGGCAACTTTATCCGCGAAGTCAACGACGACAGTATAGGATCATTCTATGATGCTCAAGAGAATGAAGACTATGAGGACAACAATGATGATGAACAAGACAAGAATGAGGATGGTGCTGAGAGTGCTGGTAGGGCTAAAGACCAGGAAGAGGAAAAGGAAGAGGAAGAGAAAGAGAAAGAGGAAGAGAAAGAGGAGGTGGGAACCGTGGAGAGTGTACACAGATTGTCTTTCTCCGAGAATGACGAATATGACACTGAGAACCTTTTGGTTAACCCACCCAAGAAGATCACCTCTCATGGACTATACGGCGAAGAAATGTCTCTTGTGCCCAACTTGCTTGAGCCTTCAAATATGGGGTCTCCTTTCAAGGTCGACTATGCACCCTCGCCCTCGCCCTTGACCTCGCCCTCGCCCTCCCCCCGCGTGCACGTTCGCCCACCATCACCGGTGCACACGCCCACCCGGCCACTGAGGGGACACGTTGATAGCCAGCCACTTCTCGGCGAGGTTCTTTTCCCCAAAACACTCGATGCCCACGAGGTTGAAAGCATCGTTTCGCTTGAGCGGTCACGCTCTATGCGCTCGGTGAAGGAGTCCAAACGGTCCTCGTTTGTGAACTATAGCGGGAGCAACGAAAATGTCGTGCATTATGATGGGCCAATCTCGTCACCCAACACAACCGGCATTACGCGCTCAAACTCTATTTTGAAAAACTCGTCAAGCCGGAGAAGCGTTAATCACGAATTGACGATGAGCTCGATTGATGGAAATGTATCGTCTAAAGGCATTGAACAGGATACTATGATTGATGATTTCATGGAGTTTAGTGACTTTGTTGATGTCGACAACTTGAACTTTTCATACTCGCCATCCCAGTCGACTCCAAGGAGGGACAAAGAACAGGATGAGGAGGAGCAGGGGCAGCAGCAACAGCAGCAGGGAAAGCAGGAGGATTTGCCATGGGTTGCAAGGTTTGACATTGAAAGTATCGACAGGTTGGCCGCCAATATGGAGGAAGAACAAGGAGACACGACCGAAGAGTTTGTTGACACAGAATCCCCCGCCATTGTTGTGGAGAATTACTCGTCGCCAGAAGTGCAGCCTGACGTCACGCCAATTTTAGTCGAGTCGAGAACGCCTTCTCCATCGCCGCTTTCGATGAGGGCGGCCCAGGGGTCGCCCAAGACCAGCATTGAAGTGGTGGATGAGTTCAAAGACAATGTGGAGGAAAACAGCCTTAATGACGAAGGAACCAAAGAAATCATTTCAAGCAGTCCTATCCTCGACAATGCATACAGGGACGGAAAATCCACCTCCAACAACCGTCCAATTTCCATGTCGTTCAAGGGTCTCGGCGCGCCTTCGTTCTCGAGCAAGATTGCTCAGCATACCATGCGAAGCACGGACTCGCACCAATCGTTTACCATATCGTACAACGACGACGAATCCTCGTCTGTTGGCGGCGGGTTTGGCAGTTCCTCAGATGATGATGATGATGAAGAAGATGAAGAAGAAGATGAAGACAATTATAAAAAAGGAGAAGAGTTGTTCAACGAAAAGGAGAACCGGATACCCAAGAGAACATCGCCGCCCCCGGCACAGCCCTCACAAGCATCGGCGCTTAGATCGTTGGCGCAGCCACCTCGCAAGTTCACCCATAACAAGATCCCATCGATTTCGGACCAATCCTCGGCCAGCTCGTCGCCACGCTCGCTCGGCTCGATCATCAGCAATAGGTGGAAAACAATAGCATCGCCCAAAACGTCTCCCAGAATCAGGCAAGAGGGTGTTGGTTCCCTACTAGTGTCACATTCACACCCACACCCACACCCACACCCACACCCACCGCCACCACCACCACCGAAATCGGGGGTGAGGTTCTCGTCGCGCATCATTTTATACGACACGTATGATGGCGAAGAGTATGACCGGCACCCAGACATTGCCACATGCAACCAGCTCACGCCAGCCCTCGCACAGCAGATTAAGGATGAGATTAATGCTTTCAAGTCGGAAATGGAAGTTCACATTGAATCTAAAGGCTATACCCAATTCTTTTAATATACATACATATTGCATTCATTTGTTGGGCGGTTTCCATTTGTTTCTAACAACCTCTCTTTCCTCTACCCGCCTCTCCCCTCCTCTCTACCTGCCTGCTTCAGCCGTAGTGTGTAGCCTTGGCGCTGGCAAAGATCTTGTCCAACGTTTCGTTATCCTTGGTGTCAATCCTGGCAATGGTTTTGGAGGGGTCTTCCATCACCACCACAAAATATCCAAGCAGGCCTCTGTGGTCTATACACGTGGTACCGGCCCAAGGCGCCGCGTCGTATTCGAGCAATGACAAGACGGGAGGCTCGCCATTGACGTATTCGGGGTATGCTGATGAACTCATCGTGTTTACAATCTCATTTCATCAAACCAGCAAAAAAGGACGAGAGAAGGAAACAAAGATGAAAAAAAAAAATATTCATCTCATCAACAATGACATCGATAGTTGTACCAGGACAATACATAACTCCAGCATACAAGCTCGATGAAGCGGACGGGAACAGGCCTGTGAAATACATTCCTGGCCGGGGAACTACCATTTCGGAGATTGAAGCGCGGGGGCTGAAGAAACGCATACCGGTTGTTGTGGCGACGGTTCTCGGGCATGTACACATACAGCAACAGCCGCAAGACGCGGACGACGCCGAAACAAAGACCTATTCAGTGAGCGTGGTCTCTCGAGGGGGCAAGGTGGAGGGCGGCAATGGTAATGGGGATGGGGACAATAGCGACATATCGATAAATTTACCCCGGGAGAATGACGTTGTGCTCGTCAAAGTCACGCGGGTGTCGGCCAAGCAGGTGTACTGCGAGATAATCTCCCTTGAAGGCGGCGGCAATATCCTCGCTGACTCTGGCGTCGGCGTCAATGGCGCCACCGCCCATGCGTCCCTCCCGCCCGGTGGAGGGTCCCAGCACATGTTCAACCCCCAGGCGGTGGCAACGTCGCAGAGCACGAGCATCACGGCGCAGATCCACGACATTGGCGAGAACTTCCGCGGGGTGATTAGGAGCCAGGATATTAGGCTGACGGATCGCGACAAGGTCAAGGTGATTGACAGTTTCAAGCCCGGCGATATAGTGCGCGCGGTGATTATATCGTTGGGGGACGGGAGCAACTATTACTTGAGCACCGCGAGGAATGACTTGGGGGTGGTGTTTGCCAAGAGCGAAAACGGTGCTGGTGGGTTGATGTATCCTATAGACTGGCAGAATATGATAGATGTCGATACCGGGTTGGTTGAAAAAAGGAAAAACGCCAACCCATTTGCTTAGGAAAAGAATGCCAATATACATGTATCTCCAACTTGTATGCTTTATGAAAAGAATGCCACAAAAAAAAAAATTGCATGTATATAATGCTACCTTGTAGTACAACTTCTTCCGCCCCTGCCCCCGGCCCCTGCACCTTTTCAGAATACACGTCTAGATCTGACCCACTGGGTGCGCCAACTGCTCTCCGTCGCCTCTCAAATCAGCCTCAGAGAGGCCAACGACACTGCCAAACTTTTCAAATCTCTCCCAGTACTTCTTCTTCTTTTCCTGGCTGATGGCAACCATCTCGGGCCAGTACTTGTCGTGCTCGTACTCGAAATTCACCTCGCCATTAAAGTCCTTGTCGAGCTGCTCTTTGGGAACATAGTTTTCAAATGGCTGGTCAAACACCAACTTTTCTCTCGTCAAGGGGTCAATGAATGGGTGTATAATCTTCAAAAACGTCCATCCTAGCCAGGGAATGTTGGTCAACAATGCCTTGCCCAACCGCTCAGGATAGTGCGTTTGCAAAATGTGCAAAACCTGTCTGCCGGTGCCGACAGGCGGGATCTTGCCGCCCTGGGTTCCCGTCGGGTGCGCCTTAAAGTCAATCAACAACGCCAACGAGTCTTGGCCGCTGGGCATGTAGTCAATGACCCGTTCCAACATGTACACCAAGTGCTGCACTTGTCTCTGACTGGTCTTTGTGTTTTGTCTCCCTGGCTTCAAATACAAGCATGGCCGTGAATCGTTATCGTACCCGAGAATCACTTCCTTGCCAGTTTCATTCTCCTCCGAGCAGAGGCTGCTGTTGACTTCATTCTCGTCGTCAAAAATGCCGCTGATACCAAACTCGCGTCTCCAGGAAAGCGTGAGCTCTATTCTGTCTATGGCCTCGGCCTCGGTCCACTTGGTGGCCCTCAAGTACCTCAAGAAGCATTCCCGTGTGAGCCAAGACTTTTCGGCAGGGGTCAAGGGTTTAAACAACTCGGTCTGTTTCTTTTTGTGCGAGTCTTCGCTGACGCCAACTACCAAGTCCTCCTGCTGGAAATGTTTCAACACGTGCAAGTACTTTGCCCTTTGCTCGTCATCGAGGGTGGGTTCCTGAGGAATGTGGGACTCGGGGGCAGGGGCCGTGAAGGGAACATATCTAACGCTGGAAGCAGCAGTGGCTGCAAACTTTTCGTTAATGGACGAGTCGGTGGACGATGCTGGCGATGACAAAGCGGTGGCTTTTGACTTTATCTTGCTAAACATGGTGCTTCGTTTCTCCTTCCCTTTTTTTTTTTTATTTTATTATATGGTGTGTTTGGTTGTCTATGTGGGAAAAGCGGATAGATACTGCTGCCTCTTTTTTTTTTCTTGGGTCAAAAGTTTCCCAAAAGGTTATTTGCGTGTGGCGTGTGTGTGTGTGTGTATGTGTGTGAAGAAGGGGAGTGGGGAGTGGGGTGATGGACGTGGATCGCGACTACTATGTGTTTGTATACTCTATATTTACACGCTGGAGTGGAAGCAAGAGGAAAGAAAGAGAAGAGAGAAAAAGAGTAGATGGTGCTTTTGATTAGTCAGTTTTACACAATGTGGTGCATATCCCGTTTTCGCACAGTTGGAAAGAGAGAGGGAAATTGTCTATGCGGAAATTGCAAGAAGAAAGAAGAAAGAAAAAAAAAGAAAAAAACGAAAATATTGTGCCATGGCATTTTACATCCGACAGCCGCGAGGTTATTCCGTCCGGCGCTACACCCAACGCCGTTTATACCCGCCGCAGCAACAGCAGCTAGTTATTTAGATAAAGAGATGGTTGTATGTTTTGCAAGGACATTAAGAAAAACGCCTTTTGTCACAGAGAAAGAAATAGGTATGACCTGGCGGCCTGGCTAGTCGTTGTCCGATGCAAGATGCGCTTTTTTAGGAGGTATGATTTACTCACACGCCAACGGTTTTAATATGTAAAGCAGCTGCTCGCTATAGAAAATGTGGCCGATTGGAATTTTGGAAGTAGCTTGTCACCACTGTTTGTGTGAAATTGTTTGACCGATAACTGAGAAAGGGGGCTTATATGTGCTTCGTGCCAATGGTGGAGGGAGGGGTTCAAAGAGAAAACGGTCACTATGCACATCTGGTAGCGACAATATGTCTTTATGTCCTTTCCAAACATACCGAGCTGTCGTTGGTCGGGGGAGGGAACACTCAACCGATGAAAGGAGAGCACCGCCTCAGACCCTTTTTCTCTTGTCACTCAACTTTTTTGAACTTTTTGGGGGTGTGTGTTTCCACTAGCCGTGTGTCTCATCATGATTCAAGAAAGGAAAAAAAAAGTCTTTTGGGATATCAAGGAAGAGAGAGAGAGAGAGACGACAGAGAGAGACGACTCAGCCAATGAACGCTAGCCAAAGCCATACCAGGAAACGAAGTGGTCTTTCCACCCTAGTCCACCTTTCAATACAATCTATACGGAAACATATTCTGCTTGTCCAGGATGTTGGAACCACGCCCTACCACTTGCTAGAGCCTGTACTATCAAGCATGTCTGCCAAACAACTCAGCTCGCTTGAAGACAAGTCGCCTCAGCTAATGCCATTCTCGGATGAGCTCTGGGAGGCTCTCACAGCAAAGGACTTTCCTGACCGACCCATAAAAATAGACCCGTTGCTGAACCAGGCCATGCCGTACAAGACACTTTACCACAAGTACCACAACGACCGAGAGTTGCTTCGGCAGGACAGTGCCAAGAGACTACGCCATATCAACCAGTCATTGAAGGAGGAAAAGTCCAGAAACAAAGTCGTTGCGGTAAACGAAGTGTTGCGCGACCCTTCGATACGAAGACGGCCAGTACACCACTACGGAGGCGGTGGTTTCGCCAAACACTCGGTCGCCTCCAACAAAAATACAATAATCGGCAAAGCCATAAAGGACCTTCGCCACCGAGGCAATATGTTTGGAAAGTCTCCGGTTATAAGGCCATATGACCCGTTTGACGCCTTTAAGATGAAGGAGACCAAGAGAGGAAAGGAGAGGTTTTTGCTGCTGCCAGTAAAGCCGCCTATACGAAGAACCATTGGACCAACTATCGCGCCCCAACCACCGGTTTTGAAAGCCTTACCGGCACCTGCACCGACACCGGCATCTGCACCGACACCACCGTCGCCTGTGAAGGAAGAAATAGCCCTGTCCCCACCACCACAAGTGGCGGGTCCACCTCCAAACGGGAGAGCAGACCCACTACGCCGAAAGAGACCACCCCCACCGTCGGTATTCCTTCAAAAAAAGAGAAAACCACCACTCCCATCGCCACAGGGAAACAAGACCAACAAGCTCGAACCCAACAAGCTCGAACCCAACAAGCTCGAACCCAACAATCCCCACGACAAATCTGCAAGCAACATCCAGTCCATAAAGTCGTCTCTATTCAATTAGGCGTTATATTACAATTACGATTCTTATGGCATTATATATCATAACTTTCTCTTTTTCAACACCTGGCCACTAAAAGTGTCCTCGGCCCTCTTTTTGAGGATATTCGCCCCCAGCTTGTTCCCGTCACCCACGTCGAGCAAATTCTCCACAGCAATGGTTTGTCTATACGATTTGGTCCTCATTCTGCCATTCACCAATACCCGCTCTGGGTTGATGGTGACACACGCTTTAGACCGACTTCTGTCCAACCCCAATGTCTTTAACAAGATCAACACGTCCGAGGAGTTCCTCACCTGTAGCGGGTTCTGCGCCCCCGACGAAACCACCAATCCTCGCGACCTGGACGCCCTGATTAGCTGGAGCACATTGTTGAAAAAGTTCTTTTTGGTGAGGTTCACACTCACGTCGTTGGCGTACCCTGCTGCTGCTGCTCCTCCTGCTGATGCTGCTGCTGCTGCGCCCGAGACAACGGCGCTGTAGCATATTTCAAACTTGATGCCCTTGTCCACTCCCGTGCCCACAGTCTTGAACTTGAGAAAGAACGGAAGCTTGGAAGCAAGATTTAGGGAAATCAAGTCAATGTCAAGGTTGAGAATGGCTAGTTGGAGCGCCTTCTCGTTGAGTGGCTGGATGGCGATTATGTCAAACTGGTTCTGCACCTTGGTCAAGCCTTGGAGTTTGGCGGGGTCGTTCACCACCAAAGTCAACCGGGAAAATAGGCGCAATTTCCCAAACTGGGCGGATAGTTCGTTTGTGAGCTGGGAAATGGGTATTGGGTTGATGTCGCTGGGCGAGTTTAGTGGGATCTTGACGCTTTCTAGGATGGAAAAGTTGATGACTTGGTGCGTTATGCCCAAGGTGTAGTTTGTTATGATGGTATTCTTCAAATTTGTAAGCTGATGCGGCGTCGGCTTTGTCGCGTAGTCGGTCACTGGCCACGGCACGTTCAAGTCATACGACATGGCGATTGTCTCTGGTATGTATGGCTTGGGTTTTGCTGATGCGTGAAGAGTCTTTTTTTTTTCTTTTTTTTTTGTTTTTTTTGTTTGTTTGTCTGGAGAGGGAGAGAGAAAATACGACACTGATTACTTATTCCTTCTTGCCACCGCCACCCGTTAGTCTCCACGCTCTCGCCTATAAGTACCACCACCACCGACGTCGTCGAGTCGTCTACTCTGTTTTGCTAGCTACTCAACTGTCACTAAACTTTTCCCCTCAACATGTCGTCTGTCGCTAATCTTTTCATCGACAAGTCACAAGCCCCCACCAAAGAACAGGGTATGATGGACATTGGCAAAAACTGCCATTACTGCAACCAGTTGGACTTTCTTCCCTTTGGGTGTGAATTCTGCAAGGAAACATATTGCTCGAACCATCGGACGCTTGAGCAGCACAACTGTCCGCAAAAGCACTTGTTCACCCAAAGCCCCTCGAGGTCGGTTAGTCCGTCTTCGGGCACCACATCCCAATCACTCTTTCCCGATAGAGATGCCGACAGAAAGAAAATCGACGAAAAGTTGCAGAGCCTGGCCCAGAGACCCACGAGCATTAAAGAAACACAGTTTAGGGTTGGCGACGTTGCTGGGAACGGCGCGTTTAAAAAGTTTCAAAAGTTTTTGAGCGTCCAAAGGAGCAAAAAGACTAGCTCGACGATGCAAAAGTTGTTTGGCAAGAGCGCCGCTCATAATAAGTTTGCGGAGATTCCCGCGTTGAAGAAGAACGCCAAGGGCGATGCCAAGGTGAAGGCAGAAGAGAGGATATGGCTTTGGGTGGTGTACGTAAAGAACCCCGAAGAAACTATTGAGATGGACAAAGATAAAAAGGCGGTTTTTGTGTCCAAGAACTGGGTGGTGGGGCGGTCGCTCGACTCGATTGCCAATACCTTGCACATTCAAAACAACAACAATGTCACTTCCAAGCCAGAGGAGAAACTCAATATATTCAGGCTAGAGGACGACGAAACTCCCAAACTTATTTCGACATCGGCCAAGTCCGCGGTGTTTAAAACAGGCGACACTATATACCTAGTTAGAGGCACCATCTAGAGTGTAGAGTTGGGTGTAGACACAATGTTAGTAACAATACTAGTAACAATAGTGTAGTAACAATACTAGTAACAATAGTGTAGTAACAATAGTAGTAACGGGTTGGTCAACAGACACCATATCACTCAAAAACATCCTTGGGCTGGTCATGGTCGAGCCAGTTCATCAAACAGTTTTGGTCGTATAAATGTTCCCAGCGGCTGAATTTCCCCACCTCGCACATTTTGGTTGCAGCCGAGTTTGGGCAGTTGAAATAGGGGTCGTGCTGGTACCCAATATCTCTAAACCAGTGGACCTTGTCCTTGGGGGCAAACAAACTCACGCCAATGGTGTGCACGGGCGCGTCTCCCCACCTCTCATAGTAAAAACCTCCCGTGGAGTCAAGGTGCTTGAACCAGTTGGTGTACGCTTCGCCGCGGAAAAAGTCCATGTCGCCAATCTCAAAGTTTGACCAGAAATGGCAGGTTGAGTACCCGCCCGTGACCTTGTTCTTTTTGGGATTCTGCAAGTTCTCTAGCAAAAACTGGTGGGTTCCGTTGGGGTTGACGTATTTGTAGTTGTCGCCCTGGTTCAAAAACTTCAATGTCTCTGGCCATAGTGTCTTTATCGACTCGTCAATGTCGTACAAGCTTATTGTGAACCCGTAAACCTTGCCGGTGGACTCCATGTATTTGAAAACGTCGTAGTCAATATCGGTGTAAAAGTGCACTTCTGGCTCGATCCGCCAGTAGTACTTGTACTTTTGTAGCTCGGGGATGTTGTAGAAATTTCCCAGGTAGAAACGGCACATGTTGTGGTACGATACCCTGTTGGCATACGCAACATTGTGCTCGTGCATGAGCTTCATCTCCTTTGCCTCCTTTTCGGTGTCGATAAAGTCAGGCTTGGACCACACCTCGGGCTTGATGACAACGTACTCGACGGGCGCGTTGCCCGTGTACAGCGCCATCCTTTTCTTAAAAGTATTTGTAAACGGCACGTCGTTGACAAACGTGTATGGGTAGTTGAACTTCAGGTTGAACTTTTTGTGTATGCGTCTTATCGTGGCGCCTACCTTTGTATATTCCTGGTTCCGCACGAGCGCCAAGATGGTGGCATTGGCGTGCACGTAATTCTCAGTGCTCTCCGGTGCAGGCACTAAAACCGCATCCTTTGGCTTGCTCACCTCGGTCGCCAAAAGCTTCTTATACCGTTCCATATCGTTCTTGATGATTTGCTCGGGTGTTCCCTTTTTATTCGCCCGGTTGATGAATTTGAACTGTACATTGCCGGGCTCAAGAAGATAGCCTTGGGTGTCTAGCAGGGGCGAACTTTTCACTTTGCCCCAGTACGGCGAGTCTCGCCCGATGTTCAAGTACGAAAAGTCAAACTGGTCTGTGAGCAGCTTGATCGACACATCTTTCAACTGCTCGTTGGGGATAACTTGTAGGTGTAGTAGCGCGGCAATGCACACGATGGGGATAAGGACGTACACAAGCTTCCTTTTCCTTAGCGACAAGAACTTCATATTGGGATACAGTAAAGGTTGTTGTGTCGTCAATCTTTGGTAAGACGTCGTTGGTGCCAGTTTTTTTTGCCAGGATTGCTATGCTCAAAAGAATTTCAGCTGGCGTTTTCGTGTACTTTGTTCAACTCAATTTATAAGCCTTGTTCAGTAGCCGAAGTAAACAACAACCGGCCCGTATTGGTGGAGATAAGGCACAGGGGACCATGCAGTCGATAGGGAAAGAGAGGTGGTTCCATTCTCGGGATATCCCCTTGGCTGAACAAATACTACCCTGGTTCCTTTGGCACACCACGCGACGCGACACCACACACCACGTCACTGCCGTCTCCTTGTTGCAGGAGCGGGGCAACGAGGTGTCACTAACCCCCACAACAACCGACTGGGTAAGGTGTGTTGCCTAATGGGTAGGGTGTGTTGCCCACCGGTTTAGTTCGAGCTAAAAGCTGCTGTTGTCTATCTTTCTTTCAAGACTCAATATGGAGTTTTGCAACCCCCATGGAGAACCAAGGTGTCAAAAGGGAGACGAAAAAAAAAAATAAAATAAAATAAAGAGAGAGGATTGGTTAGGGAAAATAAAATTTTACATCGCTTCCCCCTCCCCGACCCCAATACTTTATGATTCATAGGCTCCTTCCTCGAGCTGGCCTACGATGCTACTCTCAACTACCAGAGAAGGCTTCTACGCTTGCAAAGTTTGATTTTCCTTTGGCTACAAATACTATCAAGGCCATCAATGCCGACATACAGGGTCACCTCAACCAGCGAGTCACACTCAACGGCCACATCAACAGAAAGTCGAGAATAAGGTCCAAGTTGGCGTTTGGCTTTTTGAGAGACCCGAATGGCGATGAGGTTCAGCTAGTGGTATACCCAGGCAAAGAAGGTGAGGGACCATTGGGCGAGGGGCTATTGCAAGTGATGAAGAAGCTCACAGTCGAAGATTCCGTTAGTGCTACTGGCCGTATTCAATATAAGCAGACAACTGCAGCCGATGGACCCAAACAGTGGGAGTTGGCAATTGACAATCTCCAGATCCTAAACTCATCCTGCCCTGATGCGGCGAGGCTAGAAGAGTTGAAGCAGACCAGCCCCGAAAGCATTCCGCCCCATTTCCGATACTTGCAATTGCGAACGCCAGCCTACCAGCGTGCATTGAGAATGCGGAGTAAGGCAGCCCAGCTTATAAGGAACATCTTTATCGACAAGCACGACTTTGTTGAGATTGAAACCCCATTGTTGTTCAAGTCGACCCCAGAGGGGGCAAGGGAGTTTCTCGTGCCCACCCGGTCGTTTGACAAATTCTACGCCTTGCCGCAGTCGCCGCAGCAGTACAAGCAAGTGCTCATGAGCTCTGGCTTTACAAAATACTTTCAGATTGCCAAATGCTTCAGAGACGAGGATTTGAGGTCCGATAGGCAGCCCGAGTTTACCCAGGTTGACTTGGAAATGAGCTACGTCAGCGATGCCGATCAGGTGATGACTGTTGTGGAGGACTTGATCCACAATGTATGGAACAAGGTTGGCAATCGACCAACGTACCGGGTAAACGAGCAAGGGTACTTGGAAAAGATAGACCACAAAGGCGGGGTCCTGTTTGCCAAGTTGGATTACATCACCGCGTTGACAAAATACGGAATCGATAAGCCCGACTTGAGATCGAATCTATCATTCGTTAGCCTTGAACGGCACCTTGTCGCTAAAGAGAATGCCGAGTTTCCAATCGTTGAGGCTTGTGTTTTAAAGGGTGTATTCCCTCCCGGCGACAAGAAGCACAAGCCGCCAAAGAGTCTTGTTGATGGCATCAATTATTCGAGAAGAAAACCATACATCTTTGCGATAAATAACGACGGCGACTCAAAAAGCTGGCACAAAAAGATTGTGGAAGCAGGTGTGTTTGCAAGGACAGACTCGTTTGACGCGGCTGAGTTACAGGATCTTTTGGGCTTGCAGCCGGGCGATATTCTTGCTGTTTCAACGAGATCGAGTTTCCCTTATGAGAACCCCACGCCGTTGGGCAAGTTTAGGCAGTTGGCGATCCAGGAGTTTCCCACGAGATGGCAGCGGCCAATAATGGAAAACAGCGGTGAGCTCGTTGAGCTGTACAATGCCAACGACACGGTTGTTGGCTCTTGGGTGGTTGACTTTCCGTTGTTCAACCCGGTTGAGATTTCGGGAAACAATGATGAACAGTACCCCCAGTACGATTACACCAGGTACGAA
Organism: Zhuliangozyma blackwelliae; assembly: GCA_030579015.1. Lineage (NCBI taxonomy): Eukaryota > Fungi > Ascomycota > Pichiomycetes > Serinales > Debaryomycetaceae > Zhuliangozyma > Zhuliangozyma blackwelliae. The sequence continues at coordinate 7,444 of JAKTZW010000372.1, read as the reverse complement.
TCCACACACCACCCGTTCACAATGGCCAAGATCAAAGACTATGAGTTGTTGGCAACTGAACCATTGCGGGTAAGAGGCGAGCACTATGACTTGGTGATCAATGGCGTTGAAGTCGGAGGCGGGTCAAGAAGAATCCACGATCCAAAGTTGCAGCAGTACATCTTTGAAGAGATTTTAAAGATTTCCAACTTTCAACAACTCTTTGGCCATTTGTTGAAAGCATTGAGCATGGGGTGTCCTCCGCACGCGGGGCTAGCTTTGGGTTTCGATAGGTTATGTGCCATGCTCTTGGGATCCCCCAGCATCCGAGATGTTATTGCGTTCCCCAAGAACCAATCTGGTGCTGATCCGGTGGTTGATAGTCCAACAAGCGTTGACGAGCAAACTTTGAACGAATACTTTGTCAGTAAGAAAAAGTAGAAGAAGAAGAGGAAGAAGAAGAAGAAAGAAGAAAGAATAAAGAAAGAGTATATTGTATATAGATAAAACCCTCAACGTCTACGGCCACGAAGCTTTTGCTTCTTCTCGTGGGCTGACCCCAACTCTTCCTCCAATTTACGCTTTTGGTACCCGCTTTGTGCCCGGATTGCATCTTCCTCCTTTTTCTGTCTCTCTTCAGCCAACCTCTCCATCTTCAACTCAATGGGTTTTTTCACTCTTTGTGTTTCCTCTCCCAAAAACTCCTGCTCTTGCACCTTGATCAACGCCTTCCAGTCGTACTTTTTCCTGACAAACAACTCCATAGACCAGTTCTTCCAAACGAGTCTGCCGTAGTTACTTTCCTTGACCTTGTGCGAGTCGCTCACGAGCTCGGTGGCTATTCTATCTTTGTACATTGGCAAAAACACCGTAAAGTCCCACAACTTATCCACAATGTGAGACCCGTACGAATTGCAACTCAAAGTAACAATTTGGCCCGGAAAGATATTCAAGAATCTCTTGCGCAATATCTGCACCGGCTTGGTTTCCTCCAGCTTCGTAACCACCAACGCTTTTTCAACAACGTGGGAAAACACGCCGTGGAGGCACATCTGGGTAAACCGTTCTATTGGCAACGCCATAAAGTTTGTCCACGAGCAAATGACAAACTTGTAGTCGTACTCCATTAGCTTTTCGAGAAACAATGCGCGTCTTCTCTCTTCCGCCGTTGGCCAGTCGTCTCGCTTGTTGCCCAAGGTCGAGCCTTGCAACTGCAACACGCTCTCGAAAAACTCGGTGGATTCGTTCAACCCGGGGTTCTCAATGTCGTAATTGGGGGCAAACTTTTTGAACAACTGGGTTATTATCTCCTCGCGCTTGTAGTTGTTACGCGCTATGGATGCGTCAATCAACCTCTGCGCCAAGTCCAAGTTCTGGTTATCGGAAATAGAGATCAAGTTTGACAACTCGGGAATGATTTGATCAAGAATGTACTCCACCTCAGCCGGCTTCAACTTGAAAAGCAAGGCCTGCACGACATACACACCGGTGGTTGATCTCTTGGCCAAGTCAAACACTCTGCTTTTGATGTACAACTTGTATAGCCTCTCGATATACTTTGGGCGTGCCCCGTCGTTTTTGATTATTGATTCAAAAAAGTGGGACCCCACTGGATCGGACAACAAGTGCTCCACAAGCGCGCCTTCGGTGTCGTTTTGGCCTTCGGTTTCCTTTTCAAACACAAGGTGCCAAAAGGTCCGCTCGCGGTCAACCAACCCTTCAACTTGCACGAGAAGCTGGATAACTGGCGACGCGATTTTGTGGATCGATAACCCTCGAGTCTGTTTCTTTTCGAGATTTTGTGCAATCGACAGGCAAACCGCGCGCAACTCGGTCTTGAACGACGCCGGTGTTTGGAATGCCCTGTTGAAGTCGTCATTGTCTTTGATTTCAATCATCTTTCTGGCGATTTTTGACTTTTTCGATCTCAATGTAGAGTTGGATGTGGTGGTTGATGGCAACTCCTTTCCAGCAAGGATCAAAATAAGTAATCTCAACACGTGCGAGGCGTATTGGTGGTCAATCATGGCGGATAACTGGGGTTTGATTTCGTTGAGCATACTTATGAAAAGAGCTTCCATCGACACTCCATTGACTTCTTGCTCCTGTTCATGCTCTAGCTGTTGCTCCTGCTCCTCTTCTGCTGCTGCTGCTGCCCTTTCGTCCTCGGTTTGGGTCAATTCTTTCTCGACCAATGCTGCCGCCCTGACGAGCAAGGTTTCCAACACATGTGACGAGTACTTGTGGTATGCCAAAGACACAAAGTGATTGGAAAACTGTTTAAAGATCTCCTTCACCTGCCTGGCGTTGGCAAACAAAATCAACCTCTCCATCAATTTGGAGCAAATCTGGTTCGTCACCAACTTGAGTTCTTTGCCGTGGGCTTCCTCCAAGACTGAAGATATAAACCCGTTCCTCTCCTCTTCGCTGTCAAAGGCGTTTATGTTTAATGTCGATTCTGCTTGCTTAAAGTAGTCCAATTCGCTAGAGTCAACAAGCCCAAAGAACGTGTTGGGGAGCGCATTGGACAGGCTCTCTGCTGGCATCGCAGCAATATTCTGGTCTTCTATCTGTTCATTTGCTTTCTTCTCGGCTCTTCTTCCTCTTGCTTTCGGCGCACCCATAATGTGGTTGTTGCTGGTGCCAATGCTGGTATGATTTGGTTGGTTCGAGATGAGATGGAGAAGGAGGAAAAAAAAAAAAGTTGGACATGGTAAATGCACGTTTTGTGTGAAGCTACCATGTGCGACTGTTTTTATATGTAAATGTATCAAAATCACTCCCTCTCTGATACATAGAGGTTGGAGATTGGCCATGGAAACAATGTATAGAAATATAGGTGAAAATGATGACCACACAATGTATTCATACATTTGGGGTATCACCATATATATATATATATATATAAACATATATATTTAAAACGATAAAAAAAAATTCACCTACCGAGAAAGCAACGACTTTTTCAGCTAGAAAGTGGCAGAAGTAGTAGTAACCTTACATTGGCTCAAACCAATGGTATCTGGTCAATCTGAATCTGAATCTTCTCCTTGCATCAGCGTTGGCATCTCTCTTTTCAACCTCGTTCAAGTCTCTCTTCATTGGCTCAAACCATTGGTATCTGGTCAATCTAAATTTGATCTTGGCATCAGCGTCCGCATCGGCGTCTCTCTTTTCCAACTCGGACTCCTCGCCATCTTGAGCTTCTTCGACAGCGGTGCCGTTGATGAATACAACGGACTGCTTGCCGTCGACTTCAGCCAAAACTGGCATCAAGTCCTCAGATACTGGAATGATGTACCGGATTGCATCCTCTGGAATGTCAAAGGGCTGCTCGGCGTCGCCAGCAGCGGAAACGTCGTCAGCGCCGGTAGCAGCGGCAGCAGCGTCGGTGTTAGCAGGAATAGGACCAGTAGCGGCGGCTAAAGCGGTGGCAATGACGGCCAAGATAGTGATGGATAATCTCATTGTAATAGTGTTTGTTTGTTGTGTGTGTGTGTGATGATGATGAGGAAAGGAAAAATGAACCAGAGAAAGGGCATTGCGGGTCCTACTTATAGTAAGAAAAATGGCGACACTGCCGTTGCTTTGGTTATCACCCTTTGCTATTGTTGTCATAGTTGCGGGTTCTATTTTGCCCCTGGTTAAGCAGCTGGTCCGTTCTTTTTGTTTCAACAGCTGTTTCTGAGTATCCTTTGGCAGCCAAATGTGGTAATTTTTCGCATTGGCAAGAAAAATCTCAACAACTACTTTTTAAACTAATTTCTCATCAACATACTACTGATGAGCGCCTGAGTCGTGTGGAGATACACAAGTTGTTTCATAAAGTTGCATTGCTGCCCCAAAGAAGAAGACCATCGCCGCCCAAAGGGGAGTTTAATTGGACAAGCTGCAACAGCAGACAAGCGCCAAGTGATAAAGGTGAACTGGTTGAAACATACCCGCCTGTGTGTCATTTACACTATTTGGGCCATGCCCAGTAGTTGTTCAAGGTATCTTTCTTTTCTGAGGGGATCGATGGTTACCAAAGTGGCCAAATGCTTTGTTATCTCACCTTGGAGCTCGTCAGTTTTTTGGCTCTCCCCCCTTTGCTCCTCCCCCTTTTTGTTCTCCCCTTTTTGCTTCTGGACCAACGCTTTGATAAACACAATACTCTTCAAGCAGCCCACATTATCCACGCCATTCTCCTCCTTCTCCACATCGTTCACTTCGGTAACCATGGCCAACTGTTGGTAGAGCAATTCCATATACCCCTCCTTGTCAAACGCAGCAGTGAAAAACAGGTCAGTTAGCAACCAGTTAAAGTATGACCAAACAGAAGTGTCTTCAGGGCTCATCCAGATCCCCGTCTTGATCATTTCCAAATCATTCTCCAAAACACTCAACGGCGACGCAAACAACTCGGTCTGCAGCTGCCAATCAGGTGGAATCACACCCTTCAACCGGGCCACCAAGTGGTATATCTTGGGAATCAACTTTGTCCGGTTATGCCACGCGGAAAAATTGCTAAAATCACTAGTCACCTTGGCGGTGGTGTACTGAAACTCGCTCAAGTTAATCTCCAACACTGCCAAAAGATCACCTTGGGCCTCCCTTCTCCTTTCCATGTTGTCAACGACAAATCTCCTATACTGCCAGCCGTGAAAGTTTCTCGGGTCCAACTCGAGCAATTTCAGCACCACCAGGAACTCGTACTCCCAATTAACGTGGTCTCCAAGCTCAAAGAGACACCAGCGCCGGTGGTTCCACACCCAGTAGCATTTGGGGAACTTTTTCAACTGCGCCATGATAAAGTGCAAGTCATTGTTCAACACCTCGGCGTATTGTTGCGGGTCGGGCTTGTACGTGGCGAGGATCTCGCGCCGGTAGTTCCACACGGTATAGAACTCCGGGTTGAGTAGGATAAGCTGGGTGGTTGATTCTAATGCCTCTTTGGTGTAGACCTGGGACTCGCGGAGGCCAAAGACGGTGTGGGTTAGTTCTTTGTACTTTGCTATTTTCAGCTGGTCCTTTTCAACCTTTAATCGCTTGCTCTCTGCTGAGAGTGTGACTCGCTTGATTCCGTGTTGCTGTACATTCTCTGTTAGTAATTGGAGGAAAGGGGGTAGGAAAATAAGATACACGTTACATACCATTGTTTTGATGGGAGGGGGGGTGAACTTTTGGGTATTCCAATCTTTGGGCACTCTCCAATGTTTCGGTACTCTCCAATGTTTAGAGATCCAATCTTTCTGGGAAAATCTTTTTTTTTTTGTTTGTTTTTGCCTCTTTGTTTACAAATTTCTACACACCACACAATCGCAAGATGGCACCAGCACCCATGGCATCAGCTCCGAGCAAGCTTGCCCTCAAGGGCTCATCCAAGATAGTCTCTGACTACTTTGAGTTTGCACTCAACAGTATACTTTTCCAGAGGGGGATATACCCAGCCGAAGACTTTATCACGGTGCGGAAGTACGACTTGCCCATGCTCGTGAACAACGACGACGACGTGAAACTATACATTGCCAACGTCATGGCTCAGATAAAAAAGTGGATATACGGCAAGAGGATAGACAAGTTTGTTGTTGTCATTGTGTCCAAGTCCGACTTGGAAACGGTGGAACGGTGGGAGTTTCAAGTCGACACAACACCAGCGCAGGGTGGTGGAGAGGGTGCTCATACTGGGGAGCCAAGGGAGTGGGGGGCGGAGGGGGAGGCTCCAACTGGGAAGCCAAAGGAGGAGACGCAAAAGGAGATCAGGGCCATTATAAGACAAATCACCAGCTCGGTGAGCTACTTGCCGGTGTTGAAAGACGACGAGTACACGTTCAACGTGCTAGTGTACACAGACCCAACAACGAGTATCCCCATTGAGTGGTGTGATACCCAGGGCGATGGCAAGGTATTGGCGGGCGACAACGTCGATAGTGTCAACTTTGCCTCCTTCAGTACGAGCTTGCACCAGGTGAATACGTCAGTTAGCTATAAATACGACTAAACGCAACCAAGGCGGGGTATACACTCATTGGTAACACTCATTGGTAACACTCATTGGTAACACTCATTGGTAACACTCATTGGTAACACTCATTGGTAACACCCACCAGTAACACACTTTGTTATTTCAACCCATCCACTTCAGCGCCAAACCGCCTTCTCTTGTTGCTCAACATAAACCGCGCCGCTCCCTTGGCGGGGACGGTAAAGTCCCACGTGGCGAGGTACTCGTCGGTCCGATTGAGCGCCTTGGTGGAACTCCTCTCGTCGATAATCTTGACATCGTTGAACCGCTCCTTCAACTGCATAAACATAAACACCTGGTCCTTACCCGTGGCGGGGTCGTTGGCGGGGAGGTAGTTGTTCAACACCGAGTGGCGGTACTGGTGGATATAGTAGTCGAGAATGTACACAATCGCCTCGTTGACCAACACGTCGGGGCAGTTAAAGTCGTCGCACGAGATGGACTGGAGAATGCGCGATAGCTTGGACTCGTCCTCGTCCTCGCCCTGTTCGTGGTGGGACAACTGCATCTCCAGCGGCCGCAAGTTGAGGGTGATGATAATTATTGCGAGGGCGATGCAGTGGGGCGGCACCACAAGAGGGAGCGGGGTGGAGATGATATCAAAGTGAACCAACCACGCAAGAATAGACATTTTGTAGTTGACATCCAACGCCTTGCAAAACTGGATGAGTAGGGCATCGATGCTGCTTCTTATCGAAGGGTTGCCGCCGTTGTTAAAATCAAACTTGACAACTTGCAAGAGCTTGAACTCCTGGGCAAGAATGTGTTTTCTTTGCAACTCAACAAAGGGGACCCCGTCCACTAGTCTCGTCTCGTCAATGTCCCGCAACTTGTTACACGCGTTTTGTATATCTTTTAGCTTCTTGACGCAGTCTTCGGTCTTGGAGGCGAGGAAAAGACTGGTGATGGCTATCAAGAACGGGTCGTCTTGTTGATTGGAGTCGCCGCTGGGCACCTCAAACTTGTTGTACAAGTAGTAGCGCTGGTAGTAGTTCATGGCCGTGGCTAGCACCCTCAAGGGGAACTTTAACTGTTTAAGGGCCAGAAACAAGAATTGGAACACCTGGAGTTTGGTGGCTGAGTAGTGCAACTTGTGTGCCTCATCAATGGCTATGCTATGGAGGTACGATATCTCCTGCGTCGTCAAAAACGGCCGTGAGATCTGGGTGACTGTAGGTACTGAGGTGGTAATGCCATTCTCCGAAACGGCTGGCGTTGGCTCTCTCGACATGCTGATGGGGAACTGCCGAGGTTGGGTGTGGGGGATGGGGAGAGGGATGCTCTGCCTGTACAGAGATTATTGTTTTTTTGTTTTTTTTTTTGGTTCTTGTTCTTGTTCTTGTTCTTGTTCTTGTTCTTGTTCTTGTTCATTCAAACAAAAGGGTTTTTTTTTTGAATGTATAGAAAAATACATGTATTATATATATTTCTGGCTGCTTTATAAAAACACTTGTAGGGAGG
>JAKTZW010000371.1:0-41160 GCA_030579015.1 Zhuliangozyma blackwelliae | reverse complement strand
TCCCCTCCTTCCTTCCATCAACCCCACCACCCCCCATAGAGAAATCAAATAGTCATTAGAAATGAAATATATTTAATAGGAACAAAGGAGAACTTAAACCCCAGCAGGGCAGTGCACTACGCTGCACTGCCGATGCAATACACTGCAAGAGCTTGTGCTCCCTGTGTTGACCCACCCCTAGCTCTTTTACTTCCCGCCATTTATTCAGCTGATGTTATTTCGGCACTTGTGGCGTAAGCAAGATTTGTCCAACTTTTATTGGGCGGGCGACACAACATTGACTGAGAAACAAAGTTTGTGTCTAGTATCAAATTTCACACGCGTGGCAAAACAAAGGCAAAGCAAAGGCAATGCAAAGGCAAGACACGGTGGCGTGATACTGTAGTGGCCATAGTGGTGGGGAAAGGACAACCACCGCCAGGCACCCTTACATGTGAAAAAGAACAGACGCGCAATGGCTGGCCCTTCCACCCCTCCCCCCTTCAGTGTATACTTTCAAAAAGGGAACCAAAAAAAAAATAGGTTTGGGTGCTCGAGGATTGGAATTGAAAAGCCAGGCCGGACCCCCCACAATGGACCGAGCAACTGTGCCTACCAACTATACTGCCCCAGTGTGCTACCAACTCTGCTACCACCTCTGCTCTGCTTCTGACCCCCTCTTCCTTACACCCTTTGCCACGACACACGACTCACACATGCCCACAATGCAAAGCCCCATACACGGGGATATCGATTTAAACCCGTGCCGTCATCTTCCTTCTCCCCTTCTCCCCCTTTTTTCCCACCCACCACTTATGACAGCCACAAGTTCCAGGTTGGTCCAACGACTTGGCATTGAGTACCCCATCTTGCTCTCGCCCATGGCGGGCGTCTCCACCACTGGATTAGCCGCAGCCGTCACCAATGCGGGAGGTCTTGGCGCCATACCCTTGGCGGCCATCGATTTCACCAAAATTGACGGGGTGGACAAATTGAAGCGGCTCGTCGAGGACTATAGAGCCAAGGTCAATGCCGCCCTGCCCAATGTGGTTAATCTAAACTTTTTTTGCCACGAGATTGAGCCGCTGGCCCTGGATGCCCAGGTCAGGAATTGGAAAACTCTCTACCAAACTGCGGTGGCAAGCGCCACTAAGGAAACTTTGGACAAGGTTTCGTTTGAGAATGGCAATGTCTCGTTCAAAGAGTTTGAAAAACACCTGGCCCAGTTTGAGCTGCTTATGGACTATTTGCAGCAGCAGCTCAAACCCAAAGTGGTGAGCTTCCACTTTGGTGTCCCCTCGGACGCCACGGTGAAGCGGTTACAGGAGCACGGCATTTTGGTGTTTGTCACCAGCACCTCATTGGAAGAAACGGTATATTTGCTGGAGCGGGGGATTGATGGGATTGTTCTCCAGGGCTACGAAGCCGGAGGCCACCGCGGAAACTTTTTGACCCCGGGCGAGCTAGACGAAAACTTGTCCACCCAGGCATTGTTACAGCAGCTGAAACAGTACATTGACACGTTGGGGGACCAGTCGCCATACTTGGTGGCTGCGGGAGGAATCTCTGACTCAAAGGCCATTGGCCATCTCCTTTCCCAGGGGGCCGATGCCGTGCAAGTGGGCACGGCGTTTTTGGCCACCCCAGAATCAACAACGTCAACCTTTTTCTCAACAATAAACAGTCGCAAACCCACCATCATGGTGGACTTGGTGTCGGGGAAGCGGGCCAGAACGGTGCGGACCCAGTTTATAACCAACTTGCTCAGGGCATACGCGGACCACACGAGCGACTTGCCCCCATATGGCTACGCTTACAATGCATACAAGAGTCTCAAGGGGCTGGTTACAGAGGATATTGGATTCTACTTGGCGGGACAGAACTACTTTCAGGCCGAGAGGGGTAAACTGGCGCAAGAGGTGATGCAAAAGTTGACACAGCCGGGTTGAAGAATGTATAGCTCTTGCTATAGCTGTAGAGAGACATCACGCGTTTCGGACTTTTTTCTCCATGGTCCAAGTTTTGAAAAAAATACACAGGCGCAAATACAATTCACCACCAACCACTCATCCAATGTCGTTTGACATTAAGTGGGACAAGCTCACCGAAGACGGGGCAATCAATGATAGTATACGAGAGTTTCTCGACCAACAGTTTCAAAACATCAAATTGCCCTCTTTCATCTCGGATGTGTCGGTGACCAAGTTTAGTTTGGGAAGCATCCCGCCCGAAATCACAATACGATACATTGGCGATCCGTTTGACGAGTTTTACGAGGACGACGGGGAGGAAGACGTGGAAGAAGAAGAAGAAAAAGAGACACCGGGGTCTACAAATACGCCAGATGGCAAACAGAGGGGAACGGAGAAAGAAAATGAAGACGATGACACGAATGAGGGAGAGGCAACGGAAGTGAATGAGGATAAGGAGGCGGAGGCGGACGAGGAGGACAGCGATGAGGAAAGCGACGATAGCGACAACTACAACGACAACGACAATGACGTCTACGGTACCACAGGCTATACACGCCACGCCACTCGGCTATCAACAATCTCGGAAAGCGTCAACATGCTCAACTTTAGCCCCGCGCGCCTTCCATCACCGTCGCCCCTGGCACCGGCACTGGCCCTGGCACCGGCGCTGGCGCTGGCACCGGCGCTGGCGCTGGCACCACCACTACTAGCAGCACCACACATACCAGCCGACACACGACTGGCACCGCCCTTGCAAAGGTCTCTAGACTCGTACCAATCGATTCTCCACCCCTATGGCGTCTCCAGCATCATGTCCTCCGGAGGCGGGTCCGAGACCCCCACCGATATCCTCAACCAAAACTTCTTATCCTCACGTATGCATAGAATCACACCCAGGAAACAGATTGCCGGGAAAGACGAAAACGATATCCAGCTCATTGTGGAGATTGACTACAAGGGGGATTTGCAGATTGACCTTGTCGTCACCTTGCTTGTCAACTACCCCTCGCCCAACTTCATATCCCTACCCATCAAGTTGCACATCACCGACATGGCCATACACTCGATCGCCACCATTGCCTATTTGAAAAAGTCGGTGTTTTTGTCGTTTCTATGCGATGTGAATGACTCCGCCAGCGAACCCTTTTTCGACGCCAGCCACACGGGCGCAAACTTTGTCGACTACTACGTCACCGACGCAAACAACAAGGAGCGGATCGATATCATCAAAAAGATCAAGATTGAGAGCGAGATTGGCGAGGTGGAGAATAACGTCTTGAGAAACGTGGGCAAGGTTGAAAAGTTTCTTGTGGAGCAGTTGCGCAACTTGATCCGAGACGAAATTGCCTGGCCAAGCTGGATTTGCATCGACTTGAACGATAATGACAATGATGATGATGATGATGATGATGAAGAAAAAGAGAAAGAAGAAGAGGGGGAGGGAGAAGACAAGATGACTGAGTAGTTACTAGAGCCATAAAAAAAACTGTACATATTCATATAAACTTCAGTATATAAACCAACAGTGAAAAAAATAGAACCAAAAAAACCAACCCGTTCTTATCACTCTTTGCTTCCCGCAATGTCACTTCAGCAGCTCATCAGCCAGTTCCAGTTTACCCGCCTACTCAAGTCGGACCCACAGACAAAGACAATATCGGTGTTGGGAACAATCAATGGCGCCAATGCCATCCTCTCCGCTGAAAAGTCACACTTTTCCACCCCCGAGGTGCACCAACTCGTGGGCGCCATTGACGAAATCAACTCCAACGACGTATACTACTGGTCGCGCGCCTTGTTGGAACAAGCTCTACCAGATACCCCCGCCGCCAAAGTGAACCTCATCTACCCCGCCACCGAGACGCATATCCGCAAGTACGACGAGCAAAAGTTGCACTATGTCCGCGAGACGCCCCTCATGTATGAACGCTACGTGGTGCCATACATCGAGACGATGAAGGGCGACCGGCTAAAGTGGGTGTACAACATCCTATTCCACGGAAAGGAAAGTGAGTCGGTCATCTACCACGACAAGGACAAGCTAACTGGGGCGGTGGTGTTGCCCGACATGAAATGGGACGGGCTCAACATTGACGCATTGTATTTGTGCTGCATCGTCAACCGGACGGACATTGCATCCATTAGGGATTTGACCAAGGACCACATTGAGTACTTGGCCAATTTGCAACGCATTGTCAAACAAGTGGCGGTGGAAAAGTACCACATTGGCCATGACCAGTTGCGGGTCTTTGTCCACTATCACCCGTCATACTACCATTTCCACTTGCACATTGTCAATGTCAAGCACCCCGGGTTGGGGGACGGCATTGCCGCGGGAAAGGCGATTTTGCTTGACGACATTATCGACAATCTCCGCCTCGACGGCGAGTACTACAAGAAGAAAACAATTGGCTTTGTCCTTGGAGAGAACCACGGGCTTTGGCAAATTGACGGGTACAGGGATGAGCACGGCAAAACTGAATGCTAATAGGCATTGTTGTGACGAGCTGCCACTATACGCACAGCCCGGTAGATGAGGACGGAATGCAAAGAGGAAGTGGTACCTAGCCTTGCCGATGCGGCGAAAGAAGCGTACCTGAGAAAAGAGACGGGTGCCCGCTAGAAAATAAGGGAAGGGCGTTGTTTACACGATTCCACCGCCATTTGGAGAAAGAGGGAATAATTGAGCCATTTTGGATTGGGGCACAACACAGTCCCCATTATAAAGAGAGTGCTCGCTACAAACAACACCTCACATAAGAATACCCCCGAAACAATGGCCACTTCCTACACCTTCCCACCTTCCCACCTTCCCAAAACAACCTTTGACTTAGCAGAAGAGATATTGAGACGCATTGTGCTTCCAATCACATGAAAGAAAAAGGGGAAACATGAAGGTATCTTATTGATTATATCATGTTTGTTTTGTACCCTACTGGATTATATATAGAGAGAGACCTGATCCCAGCTCAAGCAACACTCCCAAGCCTTTCCTTAAGTCATGGATGGAAGCAGAGACCGATTGGGAAACCATGTCAAAACGAGGAAACAGGGTCGTATGGGAAGCAGGGTCCATTTTGGGTCATCAATAATTAAACTCACTACTAGACGAAGTAACCGCCATTTTGGCCATTCTCAACATCTTCTTTCTGGGGTCTTCCTTCTTGGCCCTTCGCGCATCAATCTCCCCCGACGTTTTCCCCAACTTCTTTGGCGTCTCTCTCAACCCGAAACTCTTGGCCAAATGGCCCAAATGCAACAACTTTACGTTGAAAAACTCACGCTCCGAAGACAAGTGGGTGGCGTATGCTCGGACGTGCGACGTGAATGCCTGTACCGCCTTTTCGTGAACACCAGTGTCTTCCAAGAGCCACCTTTCGATTTCCAAGTGCCACGTGGTTGCATGAATGTCCCACTTGCCGGCCTTGCTTTTGGGGTCCTTCTTCTTTGCTCCCGATACCTCCTCGCCCTCGGCAAAGCCGTCCTGCAAGAGCTTTTCGTACCCGAGAATGCGCAAATTGCCCTCCTTGGGGTGAACAACCCGCAACTTGCCATCAACGTACCCTTCTTCAATCCCCGGCATCAAAAACAACGTGGCGTTACCTTCTTTACCCAATCTTGCAGACCTACCGATTCTGTGCAAGTGGTCATCAATGGTGAATGGCGGGTCGTACTCTATGACGTTGGAAATGTCGGGCAAATCCAACCCCCGGGAAGCAACGTCCGTACAGAATAGGATCTTGTTTGTGTTGGTGCCGTCCCTGATAAACGCTTGCAAGGTAGAGGCACGCGCCTGTTGCGAGAGCGACCCGTGAAGCTTGTACACAACGGCATTGTTGCTGAGCAAGGGAGCCGTCAACACCCCCTCGTCCTCAGGGTCTTCTGCTGGTATTGATGCTGCTGCTGGTGGTGCTGGTGGCGCTGCTGCTGCTGCTCCATCCACTTGCGCCGACTCGGTCTCACCCTCTTTGTTCTTGGCCTTTCTGACCCGCTTGCCGTACCTGGTAAACACGTCAAAGTGGTAGTTGACAGAGTCGGAACACGAAAAGAACACAATGGAGCGCGTGGCCGACGCTGAGATTGCCTTCAACTTTGCCGCAAGGGTCACGAGCCTCAACTTGGGAGGAACCACAACCACATCCTGCACCAACTGGTCCGGAGCGGTGGACTCCAGCGGCTCGTCAAAAGACACCGTCCCTACTTCGTGCGGCTTGGTGTCGACAGAAATCAACTCCGGGTCGTCCAACACCAAGTTTCCAAGCTTCTTGACGCTGCTTTGCAACGTTGCCGAGCACAACATGTTGATTCGCTTTGTTGGCAACCCCGACCACTTGGCGGCCGTTTCGTGTATCTTGCTGTTTTTGGTGATGGTGTCCGTGATCTGGGTGATTGTCTCTTCAAACCCCAACTCGACAAGCCTATCGCCCTCGTCCAATACCAACCATCTCAACTGGCTCACGTCAAGGGTTTGCGTATTGTCCAAATGGTCTGCAAGCCGGCCGGGCGTGGCAACAAGAATGTTTACCCCCTTTCTCAACCTCGCCTTTTCTGACTTTTTCTTTTCACCACCAATAACAATCCCGGGGACTATTTGGTGGTGGCATCGCGTCAATGTTTCCAAGACCCCGTAGATCTGGGTAGCCAATTCTCTCGTCGGCGTCAAGATTATGGCAAAGAGACCCGAGTCTCGGCTGATCTTGTGCGTGTCTTCCATCATGAGTTTATGGAATATTGGTAAAACAAAGGCAAGTGTCTTTCCCGACCCGGTCTGCGCCTTGGCAAACAAGTCGCGCTGGGTGGTCAACAATGTTGGAATCACTAGCTTTTGGATCTTTGTGGGGTGCTGGAACCGCAACGTCTTTGTGAGGTGGGTGGTGAGTTTGTCGTTGATGCCCAACCCGTCAAACGTGGTGGCATCTTTCATTGGTGCATTTGAGGGCAAGTACGTTACCGCTTCGCTGTGGGTGAGGGCGAGGTGCGATTCCGGCTGGTTGGTGAACAACGACGACACGTAGGAGTCGTTCTTGCCGCCAAACGCCCCGCTAGTTTCGGCGAACTTGACATGCTTTGACGTGGGCCCGAGCTGTACTTTGTGACCACCGTCCTTGGAATCGCTGGCTTCCCTCTTTTGTTGCTTGGCTTGTGGCTGCAGCTGCAGCTGCGGCCTTCCTACCGGTATCTCATTGACTCCGCTGGGTTCTTTCCTCTTTCTTCCCAGTAACGATAGTTGCAAGTTTCTCCGGTCTTTCCACCGTCCTCCAGTGACTTTGACACTCTTTCTAGCCAGGGTGGTTGCATCTGGCGTTGCAAAGTTTAGCAACAATCCGTCGTCTTGATCATCGCTCATGGTTTGTGGGAAAGTGGTTTTTATGACTATCAAATATCCCAAAAATTTTTATTTTTTTTATTTTTTTTTGGGAGGTTGTTCTAATGCCCCGATGAGATGAGTGCTACCAAATACGGGGAGTTATACATAAATACACACGTACAAGCCATTATACACCCCTCACCCATTAATCAACTGTTGCAAGTACTCATCGCGTGTAGTTTTTGTAGTCAACTTTACCGCACCACCACCGGTCTTGAACTCGGCCGAGAGCTCTTTGCTGGCTAAATCGCCGCTACCCCTCCAGCCGAGATATTGCCACGTTTCCTCGTCACGCTTCTTGACACTCTTTAATGAGTCGCCCAACGAGTGCAGGAATCCCTCCGTTTGGGTAGAATGTTTGGCGGCGGTGGACAAGATCTGTACGTTTGTGGGTTTTGTGAAAGAGTCCATATCGTTCCTCTTTGCCAAATGGTTGGAGTTGTCCAAATCATCAATGTATTTGAAGGAGCTTCGCATCTGGGCCATCGAGTCTATGGGGACAAGCACAATCTTCCGCTTGCCGTTTTCGTCAACCAACTTTGCCGCATAGTATCCCCCCATTGTCGGGTCCAACACCCCCAGCAAGCTCTGCTCGTGTATCGTCTCGCCCCACTCCTCCAACTTTTGGGCGTCAAAAAACTTGGTATCTGCCGGCACCTTCACCTCGAGGTACTGCGATTCCGGCTTTATGGCGGCATGGTACAACGAGTCGACAAGCGGGCGGGTCTTGGGTCGCCCGGGGTACTGCAAGATATGCAACGTCTTGTTTCCCAGGGGGGGTGCATTCATCACTAGCGGGATGGACTCTAGTATTGGATCGTCGTCATTATCGTCGTCGTCGTCATTTTCATCGCCGTTGCCGTTGCCGTTGCCGTAGAACGAACCCGGATGCTGTGCCTCCTCTTCATCTACAATGATTCTATCTTCGTCTTCTTCTTCCTTGATGGTTGTGGTGGATGGCGTATATGCATGTGACGATGGCTGGGGCAAGTTTGAATCCTCCTCTTCCGATACAAACAACTCGGTGCTCATGTTGAACGGTTATTGTGTGATGAGGTGGAAGAAGAAGAAGAAGAAGAAGAAGAAGAAGAAGAGAGGCTACAAAAAAAAAAATGATTCATCAACCACACCAGTTTGTCAAAAGTAAACCAATGTCGGACGCCACCTTTGACATCAGAGAATCCTACTTGAAGTTCTTGGAGGATGACAAGGATATGACGATGCCCATTGCGGCCATTGAATCGTTGGTGTCGATGCTCCGCGCCAAGCAGCCCGCCACCTCGTCGGAGCTCATCAACTTAGTCAAGAGCAACATCGACACGTTAAAGTCGTCGATCCCCAATAACATTTCCCTCTCCGCCGGATGTGACTTGTTTATGAGGTTCGTGTTACGAAACACCAACTTGTACTCCGACTGGGAGTTGTTCTCCAACAACCTCGTGGAGAACGGCCAGTTGTTTCTTGAGAGGGCCAAGGAGTCGCGAGAAAAGTCTGCCGAGTTTGGGGTGCCCTTCATCAAGGACGACGACGTGATACTAGTCCACTCGTACTCCCGTGTCGTGTACTCCTTGCTACTCAAGGCAAAGAAGGAGAGGCTCACGAGGTTCAAGGTATTGGTTACCGAGTCCCGCCCCACGGGAAACGGCTACTACATGGCCAAGAAGCTCAGGGCGGCCGGCGTCCCGGTTGAGGTGATTGTCGACAATGCAGTTGGCTATGTGTTGCACAAGGTCGACAAGGTCCTTGTTGGTGCCGAGGGTGTTGCCGAGAGCGGCGGGATAATAAACCATATCGGGTCCTACCAGATTGGGTGCTTGGCAAAAGTCAACAACAAGCCCTTTTACGTTGTCACCGAGTCGCACAAGTTTGTGAGGTTGTTCCCCTTGGCGCCCAACGACCTTCCAAACAGCATGAACGGGCCCATAAACATTGAAAACAAATCTCCGGACGAGATTGCAAACACCCACTTTGTCGACTTTACCCCTCACGAGTACATCACCGCGTTGATTACGGACTTGGGGGTGTTGACCCCTTCCGCCGTGAGCGAAGAGTTGATCAAGATATGGTATGACTAAGTAACACCATAGACTAAGTAACACTACGTAGCACACGACTCAAATCGTCGAGACTAAACAAATTGTCAACCTTGCCGACTTGCATGCAGCTGATGCCGCGGGACTCGAGGTATGCCGTGTCAACCTCGATCTGCGGGTTTTCCATGTACACCAAGTGCGTGACGTACTTGTTCCAGTCGTGCTCCACCCCCTGTTGGGAGTACGTGCCCAGCTCAACAATCACCCTGACAAAGTCCACCGCCGTCATGCCAAACGTTTCTCGATCGTGGCACCCGTTGAGAAGAAGTATCTTTTTTGCTGGGCTGTGGGCTATAGCCCTGCCTATACCCTTTAGAATAACAATAGGAACAATGCTGGTCATGAGCGACCCAATCGAGTAAATGATTGTGTCTGTGTTGGCAATATTGGAAACGACTCTGGCGTGCGCCGTGGGACAGATCTCCTCTCCGTACGGCGAGATGTAAAAGATCCGCTTGATTGGCGAGAGCAAGGGCTCGATGTTTTCGGATTTGTTGAAATGGAGCTGAGACTTTTTCAACTCAGGGTGAGTATACTGAGGCACATTTGCCTCTTCTTCCTCTTCTTCTTCCTCCTCCTCCTTCTCTTCCTCCTGTTCAACACCCCCTTCTTTCAATTTTTGTACAACCCCGGCCAGGAACGAGTTTCCGCCAACCATATTGTTAGTTGCCACTTCATTGATGGGCAAGCTCATCGCCTTGGCCATTTCCACACCAGGCAAGCCAAAGTACTCGTTTCGTGACACGTCTCCCGAAGGCGTGTTTGGCCTGGTGGTGTGGATCGGCGGCGGGTAGCTTTGGCTGGACGACGGGTGTGAGATCTGCGATTGGCCCGTGATGACCAACCCATTCTCCAACAATGCACTAATGTGATAGGTAAAGTTTGTATTGATGCACGGCAACACCTCGGTATCGGCGTCAATCTCGGTCAATTTGCAAAACAACTCAATCGCCGAGTCCAACGACCCAATAAACAACCTTGCCCCAGTAAGAAACAAGTTGCCCACATTGGCCAACTCGTACCGGAACTGTCTCTTTGCCGACGACCCAAACTGGTGCCTCGATCTTTTCAATAGCTCGACGTGCAAATGCACAAAAAACGCCCGAAAGATCTCTCGCGTGGCGGGGGCTATGGCGGCCCATAGCTGGTGGGTGCCGTCGACAATCTCGTTCCACTGCATTTTGGCCTCTTTGGGGTCGCTCGAGAGCCGGTAGCTAAGCAATTGCTTCAATGCTTCTTGGTGTGGCGGTATGAGTCTCGTGAGGCGAGACCGGATGTCTCCAATAGCAGGACCGCCAATGACACGTATAATCTCGGAGGTGGACCCGCCGTTGTCTGACACCGGGAGGATATACGAGACTGCGGGGGATATGCTCTTGAGCACCGACACAAGTTCGTTTGTTGCAGTGCCGCCGCTGAGCACGGTCACCTTGCGAGGCGTCATCGGGTGTTGTGTTGTGTGTAACGTGTTGTGTTTGGTGTGGTATGTGTGTGGTGTAGTGTGTAGTGTGTGGTGTGTGGTGTAGTGTGTGGTGTAGTGTGTGGTGTGTGTGGTTTGGTTACCACTTTTTCTGCGAGAACAACTTCATTTGGTTGCGCATGGGGGTCCTTCGATCTCAACACAACCACCACAGCAGCACGAGAACCCACATACCAAGCGTTGCCGCCTATCAATACATCCTCTCTGTTTAAATACATACACAATACACAACAACACCACCACCACCACAGAAACAGCACGCACACTCCCCGCTACTTCCTGTCGTTAAACTCTTCAAACCGTTTCACGTCGTCTTCACCCTGAACCTGCTTCAACTTTTCCGTGTACTTCTCCTCCTTCAACTTCTTGGCCTTCTCCATAACCTCAAACGACCTTCGCCTCAACGACCGGCACTGCTCCCACCCCACAACGTTGCCGAGGAAAAACCCGCCCACCGACCAGTTCAACGACTTGCTCACATTCTTGTGGATCAAAAAGGTGACGACCCCCAAGACCCCCATGGCCTGGAACCCCGTAATCATGGCTTCTCGAAAGCAAGGCATGCTAACAAACCTCTCGATGTTAAAGTCGCTGAGCTTGAGTTGACGCGCGGCATCGGCTACGGTGGGTTGCTTGACTGGCTGGGCTGCCGAATCGTCAAATTTCGGGGGGAGGTCTTCCAAGAAGCGCTGCTGATGTGGAACTTGTTCTTGTGGTTTGTATTCTGATACAGTCGACACTTTGGACGGCGACGAGCCGCTACCACCAAACCATCCCATTGTGGTTTACAATCGTACACAGTTATGGTCCCATCATTTGAAGTTTATTTTTTTTTTTCCCCCCCCCCCGTAGTCCTCCCCGTCGTGTGTGGGTGGGAATCGGAGGTTGGAAGAAACTCACATTTTGTTCTTCTTTGTCAACACCTTAACCAACACCACCACCCATCAATCTTGCACCATGATCACCCCTGACTTGTTGTTAGACTCCCAGTTAAAGTACTGGGTGTTGCTACCCATCTCAGTAGCAATGGTGCTCGTTGGACTTTTGCGCTCCAACGTCACGTTCTTGTTACAGCCACAGCCGAAATTGGAATCGTATAGAGACATTAGGGAGCGGCAGTTCTTGCAGCGGGCCAGGTTCTTTCGGGAGAACCACCGGGTGTTGAACCGGCTGGAATTCGACGCCAGAAAGCAGTACTTTATTGAGAAATTGAACAGCAACGAGTTCTTTGCCAAAAAGGCAACCGACGAAAACCAGGACCAATTGAGCGCCATGCTCGACCCGAGCCAGAACGAAGCAATGATGCAAATGGTAAAGGGCAACCTATTAAACTATATACCCCAGACCTTGATCATGGGATGGGTCAATTACTTTTTTGCCGGGTTTGTGGTGATGAAGTTGCCCTTCCCGCTCACCGATGGGTTTAAGCAGATGTTGCAGACCGGTATCCAGACCCCCGATTTGAACGTGAGGTATGTGAGCAGTATCTCGTGGTACTTTGTCAACTTGTTTGGGTTGCGGCCCGTCTACTCGTTGCTCATGGGATCCAGCGAAGCCGACGAGTTGATGAAACAGCAGCTGCAGCAGCTGCAGCAGCAACAGCCAATGGCCGCCATTGGCGGGCCGGGCGGGCCCAAGGCAGATAAGCTCTACAAGGCCGAAGCCGAGAATATCCAGATCTTGGACCACGAGTCGGTGTTTGAGGGGATTGTCGACCGGTTTATAGCTCAGCACAGTTAGATTGACTACCTAACGTGGTAGCGGGTGCGGGTGCATGACAAATAGTTTACTATAGAGAGATAGAAAGAGAGAGAGAGAGAAGTGGCATCGAAAAGAATCAAGAAGAAGAAGAAGAAGAAGAAGAAAAAAAAAAAAAAAAAAAAACTCTGAAAGTAAGCAGCCTTATATACAACTACAACCATGGCACCCGCTACCATTATTTGCATCGGGATGGCCGGTTCGGGCAAGACCACGTTTATGCAACGTCTCAACTCGCACTTGCATTCCAAAAAGACCCCGCCCTATGTGATAAACCTCGACCCTGCAGTGTTGAAAGTTCCATTCGGGGCAAACATCGATATTCGTGACTCGGTAAAGTACAAAAAGGTGATGGAGGAGTACAACCTTGGCCCCAACGGCGCCATTGTCACGTCCCTCAACCTCTTTGCCACCAAGATTGACCAGGTGATCAAGCTCGTTGACACGAAGCAGAACAAGAACGTGATAATAGACACGCCAGGGCAGATTGAATGTTTTATTTGGAGTGCCAGTGGTGCCATCATCACCGAGGCGTTTGCCAGCTCCTTCCCCACTGTGATTGCGTATATCGTGGATACGCCGAGAAACACCAGCCCCACCACATTCATGTCAAACATGCTCTATGCGTGCTCCATATTATACAAGACAAAGTTGCCCATGATTGTGGTGTTTAACAAGACGGACGTGCAGGACGAAAAGTTTGCTGTGGACTGGATGACCGACTTTGAGGCATTCCAGATGGCCATGAAGGAGGACAAGGAGAAGAACGGCGAGGAGGGGAGCGGGTACATGAGCAGTTTGGTCAACTCCATGAGTTTGATGTTGGAGGAGTTTTACTCGACGTTGGACGTGGTGGGGGTCTCGTCGTACACGGGAGCCGGGTTTGACGATTTCTTGAGCGCGGTGGACAACAAGGTGGACGAGTACCACGAACACTACAAGGCCGAACGAGACCGGATACTCAAAAAGAGGGAAGAGGACGAAAAGAAGAGGCAGGCACGGAGCTTGACCAAGTTGATGAAGGATATGGACGTGAGTGGGCAAAAGAAAAGCGCGGGTGGAAAAGACAGCGAGGTCTTGTCTGATTTTGAGGATGACGTCGACGACGACGACGAGAACCAAGGGGAGGTGGTGCGCGACGAGGACGAGCCCGAGAGGGAGTATACGTTCCCAGAAGACAGAAACTCGGAACTTGACGCAACGGCCGATGCTGACTTGCAAGCCCGCTACCAGCAAGCGCTCGAACACACATCAAAGGAAGCGTCGTCGAAAACGGCGGAGAACATTGCCAGGTATATTAATCGCCAGGGTTAGATGCTGGATACTTGTCTTTTCCTATATAAACATTTATCTCTTCCTATACAAATACACGATCTAGGTCGTACGGCTCCCCCCGCCACTCCTTTTTGAAAATCAAGTGTGGTTTATGCTTTGCCAAGTGCAAAATTGTCTTTCCAAACTCCGAGTTGCACCAGGCAAACCACGACCGGGTAAAGTCCCTTCCGTGCTTGGAGTTCACATTGACAGATTCGTGCATGAGACCCAAGCCGGCGGTGGTTTCCATCGCCAAACGCAACGCATCCAAAATCTCTTTGTCGTCATCCGACGTTCGTATTTTTACAAGTAGCGACATGGGCCATGCGTGCCGGATACCAATGTGTGGGCCGCCAATGCCCTCAAAATAGTGTCCCTTGAGGTAGTACGGGTTCCCGTCCTTGCTCAAAATCATCCTTCTGGTGTTTGCATACACCTCCTCGTCGTATTCGTACCCCATGTCTGGAATCGACAACAACGACGGGATGTTTGCATCGTCCATAAACGTGGCGCTTCCGTACCCGTCAACCTCGTACGCATACACCTTCCCGTAAACGGGGTGCTGCACAATGCCAAATGTTTCAATCCCCCTGGTCAAGCTCTCGATGAACCCATCAGCCGTGGTGATCAAAATCTCCGGCACGTCTGTCAAGTACCGCCTTGCCCTTTTCAACTCGGTCAACATGAACATGTTTGCCGGGATGAAAAACTGCAAAATCGAAGCATCGTCGCTAGGCCTGAACGCCGATCTAATAAGCCCGGTGCCGTAGTTGACAGGGTTGCCCACCCCTCCCAAGGGCAATGTCTCTGACCCAATGTTGGTGTCCCTTTGGAACGAGTAGTAAAAGGGCAACGCCTGGCCCGTTGCAGGGTCAAAGCTGGGTGCGCTCTCGCGCCGCATCACCACAAGGACCTTTTCAAATGCCTTGAGCCAGTTGCTGGTCAAAAAGCCAGTGTCCCCGCCGCTATTCTCATAGTACTCGTTGCTCAACAACAAGAAACTCGCCAACGAGTCCAACTCGTACTTGCACTCAAACACTTGCTTCCAGTCCGGCCGCGGAAACACATTGTCCATCGCCGTGTTGCCCTTCTTTACGCCCGACCCGGGGGGCGGGTGGAACGCATTGCAGTACGGCGAGTTGATGATGTACTGGGCCTGGGTGTTGATGGCGCCAAGGATAAGGTTCTGCAAATCAGCATCGTACTTGACCAATGGCTGGTACACCGACAACTGCCTGGCGGCGTCGCGGAGCCACTCGGCGTGTATATCGCCCGTGACCACAAAGCTCTGCGGGAGCGACGACGATGACGACGCCGATGACGACAGCAGGGAACCCTTTTTGTGCCAAAGAATGGTGGTGTCCAACGTGTTGGGCAAGCAGTTCTCCACAAGCCGCGCCAAGTCGGGGTCCTCGATCTTGTACTTTAGATCCTCAATCAATCGTTCGACAGCCGGGCTCACAAAGGTGCGACATTTGGGGGCTGGCCGCATATACGGAACATCGCCCGGGGTGAATGGCGGGTGTCTCTGTTGGGAGTAGGATACATAGTCGGGACACGTTTTTGTCTTTTTATCCAACGCTTGAAGGAGCTTGTTGTATTGGATAGAATCGTTGATGCCGACCTCTTCTTCAATGTCCTGTTGGGTGTAGTGTGATATCACGGAATAAATAAGGTATACAACCAAAATGCCTAAAACCAACCTCAATGGTTTGAATAGCTTGCCCCGGGTCAACATTTGCGTGATGGGACGGGGCCGTTGAGTGGGTATCGTGCTTGGACACAGTGCAGTGTTTCCGCGCACGGCTCAATTTGGCTGGGTCGTGGGAAAAGAGAAAAAAAAACAATTTGGTAGAATAGAGTGCAATAACAGGCATGGAGCAATGTGGTGCAAATGGAGCACGCATGGCGAGTTCTGGATACTCTATGGAAGCAAGTATAAACAGTCCGGTCCCCTTGCGACATTCACTAGCCCCTTTGATGCAAATAGTTTGAGAAGCTGGCCCACGCTTGAATGGTGGGGGTCGTGGGTTGCCAACTTTAGCAACTCATTATACGACATGCTCTGGCTGCTTGTGCTTGTGCTTATGCATTCGTCCAATAGCTCCTTCAACGGGGACTTTGTGGAAAGGAAAACGCCGGCAATGTCCCACTCGGATAACACCCGAAAGAGCGCGCTATGGTCGGTGTCCAACGCGTCCCTGTCTATGCTGAGCATGTAAAACTGGACAAACTCAATATCGTGCGACGGAAGTTCATGTGGATGTATCCTGCCCCCGTGCTTCTCAACACTCATATCGCTAAGCAGAACTTCTTTCCCGCTGCTATCATACAAAGCAACCGTATTTGACTTTTCGAGGGCATCCACTAAATCATCTATCGGCGAGTCCTTGGCATTCCACCGGGCCAACTCTCCGTTGAAGCGGGTCGCACCAACTTGTTTGAAATGAGACCGTCCTAGTAGGGCCAATCGTAGAATGTCAATGGGTATATCTGCAAACCGGTAGCAACCACCACCACTGCCACTGCCACTGCCACTGCCACCACTGCCACCACTGCCACCACCACTTCTCCTCCTCCTGAGCGACACAATTTCGTCTATGCATGCCCTGGTTTCCATGACCAAGCCATTGTGCTGGCTCAACAACTCCTTGGAAAACAACCTTTGCTTTTGTTTTAGAAACACCAAAATAGGCGTTTCTTCAAGTTCCCGCAAAAAGAATTTAAAACTGGTGATAAAAGGCTTGATCATCGGCACCCGTTTCATTGGCTGGTAGTACGACAACAAGCTCTCCTCTATCTTTTGCAAGTACTTGTTTGTGGGTCTCTTGGGGTAGCTTCCCAAAATACGTTCATGCTCAAACTTTTTAAAGAGATCCTTGGTCGGCTTTAGCTCAAACCAATCGATACACTCCAATCTCTTTTCAAACATCACCCCGTCCCTTTCCCTATCTGATTTCCAGCCCTTGTTTCTCATCTGGGTCAAAAGGTGCCATCGTTTGTTGCGCAGAGCAAGACTCGGGGCGGGTAGTAATGGCGTGGCAGACAAGGCAGTATACTGCCTTATCATATGCTCAACTGCCTTTGGGCACTCCCTCTTCATGTCAAACAAAGGGTACAGCCTCTAAAATGGAGAAGCTAGTGGTGGAGGTATACACTGGCGTTTGATGGGGAAGAAAAATTTCCGCACTCTGATATCGAGGACAAAGCGAAGCGACGAGAAGAGAAGCAAAGAGAAGAGAAGCAAAGAGAAGAGAAGCAGAGGGCAACCACCCACCGAGCCACTATTCGCACAATGTTGAGCAGAACCATTAGACACGCTGCCAAGAGGGTTCCCTTTGCAGGGATTTCGCTTGCAGGGAACCGGTTCCTTTTGTCCCCACGCCCAGTTTGCTCACCACCATCCAACGGAAAATTGCCCTTGGCAAGGCACAACTCGTCAAGCACCCAGACCCAAGCATTCACGCCCGAACAGGCGGAACTAAAGATTACATTTACTTGTAATGTTTGCGACAACAGGTCGTCACATACAATGTCGAAACAGGCATATGAGCACGGCACGGTGTTGATCCAGTGTCCTTCGTGCAAGTCCAGGCATTTGATTGCTGATAACTTGGGCTTCTTGAAGGACGGAAAGTTCAACTTGGAGCAGTACTTGAAGAAAAGAGGGGAAAGCATCACCCACCAAACGCCAGTGCTACAGTTTGACGATACTCCGCCAGACCATGGCGTTGAAGAAGACTTGAAAAACGAGCTTTACGAAATCGCCGAGGATGCACCCCGGGTAGACGACGCGAGCTTGGAGCTGCCATCGCCAGATAAGAAGTAGAAAGTGTTTACATAGAACCACCCCTGTAAGTTCCAGAGCTTTTCCGTTTTCCAACTCTTGGGTCCATCGAATGATTGAAAGCCAGATCCAAAAGGGTGGTGGAAAATGTATTGAATGAAAAAAAAAAAAAAAAAAAAAACTTTACAACCTTTGAACAACACCTCCAGCATGATTTCAAGGTTAATTGCAACAAAGACTGCTGTTAGGATATCCGCCGCAGGTGCACGCGCGAGAACTGTGCTTGCACTTCGGTGCAACTCGGTTTTCCACCGGTACCAGGAAAAGTTGCAGGAGAAAGCCAAAGAACACGGAGTTGAGTCGATTGACGACCTCAAGGACAAGTTCAAAGACGAGATCAAAAAGGTCAAGTCGGAAGGTGGCGTTGACCCCTTGGTCGACGCTCTTGGTGCCTCTGACAGTTCCACGCCTCCCAATGTCATCAAAGTGAGGGAGCCGCTCGAAAAGCCCAAGGAAAAGACGCCTTTCAAGACCCTCAATGACTACATCAACGTTGAAAAGACCATTGAACTATCGAGAGAGGACATTTCGCATATATGGCGTGCAAGGTTCTCGGTCAAGGAGCGTTCGTTGTCGGCATCAATCGACAACCTCCAGTGGGCAAACATATACGCCAATGCATTTAGGTACCCGCACTTTATCTTGCCCCTACCCAAGAAGGACGCGGGCTACGAGTTTGAGTTTGTGCAGTGGAGCTTTGTGGGCGCCAACACTGTGCACTGCATGTTCACCACCCTCGCCGAGTATAAGCTACACGGCGAGTATGCGCGCCCCCACACCAGCTTGTCGTTCCACCAGGAGTTTGCCCACGACAAGGATATCGTGTTGATGAACGGGGAAACCGAAAAGGATACCATCACCATGGACGAGGCGCACTTGTTGGTGATGAATTTGCAAAGGTTCTACGACGGAAGCAGCAACGAGAGACTTGCGTTGTTGAAGGATTTCAACATTGGAAGCGAAAAGTTTAGTCCCGAGGCATTGATCAAGGAAGCAACCACAATTTAGAAAACTTTTCTGTACATATTTACACATATATGATCGCTGCTGCGGTCTTGTCCTCCTTACCGATGTCGTCCCGTAGACTTTTCCTGGGGCACGTACTCGTCTTCAGAGCTGATAATCTCCATCTCGTCATCGTTGTACTGGGCGTAGCTCCTGCCCTTGCCTCTTGTCGGCCGAGACGCCATGACTTCTACGTCAGAGTCTTCTTCGCTTATAATTTCTTTTGACTTTGCTGCCGCCTTTTTTCGTCCCTTGCCACTGCCTTTTTTTGCAGTAGCAGCAGCAGTAGTAGCAGCAGTAGCAGCTTTCTTCATTTCAAAAGACTCGGCACCAGCATCGTCGTCCAATCCCACCTCGGAAACAGCCTCGGGTTTCATTCGCATCAACACCTCCTTGAACGCCTTTCTTGCCGCACCCTCGTCGCCATGAAACTCGCTGTCGTCAACATCTATCGACAACAACATCTGCGTCTCGCGCTTGATCTCCTTGGTGATATACTGGTTAAGGATATTCTTATCGTCATTGTCAACAAACTTCCTGACTGCGTCGTTGATGCCCGCTTCCGGCACCAAGCTCAACCGCGTTTGCGACAAAAACTCCTTGATGATATCCTGCAACTGCAACTCGGTTGTTTTCTTGGATGCCAAGCTCTCGTCCATCGGATCGGAAAACTTGGTCTTCTTCGTCATGGCGGCCGGCCCGTTCTTCTCCCGCTTCTTGTAAAACTGCACAACGTCATTCACATTGGCAATCTTGCCCACAAACCGGTTCGAAAACCTGCGCACATTCTCAATCTCATACCCGCCGCTAAACTCAACCTTTAAGCGTACTAGCGGGAGGGGGATGTTGGCCCGGTCAAACTCGGGCAAAGAGTCGCTGAAAATGTCGTGGTTGGCAGTCTTGTACAACGCCGTCGCCTCCTCGATCGCCTTTTCAACCTCGTCTGTCAAATAGGCAATCACGTCCGATTTGGATGCCGCGCCCGGGATCAACCCCGTTTGCGCCAACACAATCTCCCGCAAGATAAACGGCCGGATCGTTTTCAACTCAATTGGCTCTATCGAGTAGTCCCTGCCCTTGACGCTGAGCAAAAACACGTTTTTGCGCGCAACCTCGCCCTCCGACAAGGACGTGGCAATCGACGACCCCGCTTGCAAAACGTCAAACGTGGTGTCGGGGTTGTGTACGGGGTACGGGATGCACTCGTGCTCGTGGCCCCACAAGACAAAGTCCAAAAAGTGGGGCAAGAAGGATTCCGGGATGCTGGAGGTGAAGGTGTGGGCGGCGTGGTTTTGGTGGATGGTGAAAAAGTTGAACCACTCGTCGGTGGCCATGGTGGGCCGCTGGAACTTGACGCCCCCGTCGCGAAAGAGGCGGTGCAATCGCTCGTCGCGCACATTAGCCATCCCATAAAGGGCGATTTTCGTCGTTCCCTTTTGCAATAGCACGGGTGAGATGGTGATGTTTTCTGAGTCGGCAACTTTCCCATACTGGTTGACTAGACCCGACACCGCCAACACGTCCAACGCTGAAAGCAACCCCTCGCCCGTGGCGTCGTCGTGGTTGCCGCTGATGGCAAACACCGGGGTCAGTACATTTAGGTTGGGGTCCTCGTAATTGACATTGTCAAACCCGTTGTTCAAGTGCGCCGGGTCGCTGAGCAACTCCAACTCGCAGGGCCGATCGCCCATGCAATTCAACCGCAACGACTTCATCACGTGGTACAAGCTCTTTTTGGAGGGCTTATTGTAGTGGAACAAGTCGCCTCCCTGGATGAGCATGTCCACGTCGCGCTCCTTGGCAATCTTGGTGATTTCGTGGAATGTCTTCCACCCATCGTCGCCTCTAATGGGGTCGTTTTCAAATGCGCCGACGTGGTTGTCTGTAGTTAGGAGGATCCGCACCGTGTCTGGACCCGGGGCAATAGCATCAACCTGCGGCATATGTGTTGTGGCTGTGGTGTATCTGGTGGTGTTACTGTTGTTGTGGTGGTGGTGTTGCTGATGTTGTTGCTGCTGCTGCTGCAGTGAGCCGTACTCGCGCTCATTGGTCTTTTTGCGGGTAAATTCTTTTGGCTGCGTGCACACAAGATTCATCAACTACACCACACTACAGGCGATGGACACCTCCATTTCGTCGGAATTAGAGCGCCGGCAGCACGACGAGATATCGAGCATAGAGTCGATATATGGCGACATATTCAAAGACATCACCCCTAGCGGGCTAGTTTGGAACAAGAAACCGAGTCCCCACTTTCAAATCTTTTTGGTTTCATCGTCATCATCATCGTCATCACCACTGCCACCATCACCACCATCATCATCATCATCATCATCATCACGTAACGCGAATAGTACAGCCAATGACCGGCCAGAAGTGTCAATAACACTAGACATTGAATTCACCCCGACTTACCCATTATCTCCGCCCAAAGTCAAACTACTAAACCCGCACAATCTATTAAAGGCCAACGTCACCCAGTTGGAGCAAAAGGCAAGGGCGCTAATCAAGGAGTACCCCGAGGAGGAAGTCTCATTCACAATCATTTCTGAGCTCAAGTATATGCTCGACGAGATCCAGTCCAAGACCACCAAGGTTCTATCACTAGAGGAGGAGCGTGAGCTCCGGTTGAAGAACGAGAGGAGGGCATTGGAGGAGCACGAGGCCAAGAGAAAGAGAGAGGCCGAGTTGGCCAAGCACCTCCAGAACCGGGAATTGAACGAACAGATCCAGCAGATCCAGGGGGAGATGTACGACGGCGAGGGGGACAGCGATGGCGAGGCGGAGGTAGAGGAGGATGTGCTACCTGATAACCCCGGCCTGTACTACATTTTCGAAAACCCCATGGAAGCCAGCATCCCCCACACAAGAACCAAGTTCAAGTTTAGAGCCGTTTCTGGCTTTATCAAGTACAATAAGAGGAGCATCTTTAGCTCATTGGGGGCCCAGTATATTGTCAAGCCGTTTGTCAAGCGCGACGTGCAAGACAAGGTCGACAAACAAGGAGCAGAGTTGGCGTACCTACTCACAATCATTGACTTGAGCAACAACTACTGGCAGACCGAGATGGGGAAGCGGGAGATTCAAGATTTGGAGCGGGAGTTGCAGCTCGTTATGGGCACCAACGACGCCCACCTACTAAAGCTCGTTGGCTTTCAGATCGACAAGGCCAACGGCTGGAAGATCCGGCTTGTGACTGAGTTTTCTGTTGCTGGTGACACACTCTACGAGATCTTGCCCACGGCGGAGTATATCAACTGGGCCACTGCGCGGACGTGGTTGATCCAGCTTGTGCCAGCGATTGAGTACCTCCACAACGCCGGGTTCACCCACAAGTCCATATGCCCGCTCACCGTGTACGTCACCCAGGAGCCGGAAGACTTGTACTACCACAACTCGATGCATGACCACCTCCAACTTTCAAACATGAGCTTGGAGAACCCCACCCCAGCTCAAAGAAAAGTGTTGAAGTTGTGCCACCCGTCGTATGGCCACCGGTTACTTGAGATGCTTAGGCTACACCCGTCAGGGAACAATCCAGTGCCGGCGCTCACTCCCGAAAGCTGGGTTGCTCCAGAGTTGGGGTCTTCGGGGTTCCACCAAAAGACCGATATCTGGGACTTGGGGGTATTGTTTTTGCGTGTGATGTTGGGGTACGACGTTGTCAACACCGTATACCCCACGCCCGCTAACTTTATAAACCGTTTCAGGACCGAGGAGTTTGTTGGCGCCGAGGAGTATGCCTCCTTGGTGTATGACTTGCTTTCAAAGATGCTCCAGGTCAAATTGTCCCGCCGCCCGTCGCCGCTCGAACTCAATGCAGTAAAGTTCCTTAGAGACGGCCCGGTGGTTATCCGGCTCCAGTCACAACCGGGCGGCCTTGTCAAGCGCAATAGCGTTGATCACGGAGAGCGGCGTGTCAAGATTGACAACGTCAAGTCGAAACTGCCCGTGTTGCCAAGCGCGGCCATCACGCGTCGTCGGTTGTCGAACCACACCCAGCACCCGTACTTTGGCGGCGAGGGTAGTACCGCGACGGGAATGTTTCACTCAACGTCGCACCGTACTATGGGGCGGTACCATCGAGACTTTGAGGAGATTGGGAAGCTCGGAAAGGGCGGGTTTGGCGAGGTTGTCAAGGCGAGGAACCGGATGGAGGGAACTTTCTATGCAATCAAAAAGATCAAGCACCGCGCCGACAAGTTGGACTCGTTGCTTAGTGAGGTGTTGTCGTTGGCTCGGCTCAACCACCAGTACATTGTTCGGTATTACGGGACGTGGGTCGAAGATGTGGAGGACCCTACAGCGTCTACATCTGCCATTGAATCGGAAAAAGAGGAAGAAGAGCAGGAGGGGGAGGAGGTGGAGGAAAAACATTCAAGCATGGATAAGCATTTGGATACGTCGTCATCGTCATTTTTGCCCAGTCATGACACTTCATTTCAAGTTGACTATTTCTCAAACTCGTTTGACCCGAGGTTAGAGTTTTCTAGTGACGATGATGACGATGATGACGATGATGACGACGACGACTTTGGTCCGCCTGGTGGTAACAATAACGAGTATGACGACGATGACCCGTTTGAGTTTGGCAAGTCTACGGGGACAGAAGGGGATAATGACACAGAAGAGTACAGCACTAGTGGGACTGTAAGCACCCATCCCGCAAGCACCCAACCTACAGGAGCCCCGCCAGCAAATGTGCCGGTGGTGGAAAAGCCCAAGAAGCAAGTCGCAAGGTCTATTTTGTATATCCAGATGGAGTTTTGCGAAAACAACACCTTGCTTAATTTGATTGAGCAGGGGCTTCCCGCAAACCCCAACGAGTACTGGCGATTGTTTCGACAGTTGCTAGAGGCGGTGTCGTACATCCACCGCGAGGGGTTTATCCACCGGGACTTGAAGCCGATGAATATATTCATTGACAGGCAAAACAACGTCAAGGTTGGTGATTTTGGCTTGGCCAAAAACTCGCAGTTTTCGTCGGTGGTTTCGACAAACAACCAAGTCGCAACCAAGGACAAGGACCTCTCCACCGTTGTGGGCACGTTATTCTATACCGCAAACGAGGTGGCCACCGGCAGCTACGACGAAAAAGTGGACATGTACTCTTTGGGGATCATTTTTTTCGAAATGTGCTATGCATTGTCCACCGGCATGGAGAGGGCACGGACATTGAACGACTTGCGGTTGAAAACGGTTGAGTTTCCGGCAAACTTTGTGGCGACAAAGTACAAAACCGAAAAGAAGATAATCCGGTTGTTGTTGGACCACGACCCCAAGGTGCGCCCTGGGGCCAGCCAGCTCTTACAAAGCGGGTGGCTACCGGTGGAGCACCAGGACCAGGTGATTAAGCAAGCACTAAAGTCACTAGCAGACCCCGCTTCGCCGTGGCAGCAGCAAGTCCGGGAGACATTGTTCAACCAGCCCTACTCCCTCGCCAAGGACTTGATGTTTGACACCCACGACAAGCATTCTTCGAGCTCTTCCAGCGACTACTTGTTGTTTGACAAGATTGTGCGCGAGTTGAACAGGATCTTTGGCACCCATGGCGCCATTGAAAACCTGAGCGCAAACTTGGTGTTACCCAAGGTGCCCTCGCAGTCAAAAGAAGCGGTATACGAAATCCTCGACCGGAGCGGGTCAGTTTTGACGTTGCCGTACGACTTGACGCTTCCCACCGCCAGGTTTTTGAGCAAAACAAACATTACAGTCCCGAAACTTTACCGCCACGAATTTGTGTACCGGCCCAATGTGCGGGGGGTAGGCATGCCCGACCGGTACTCGGCGATCAACTTTGACATTGTGGGGCACCACAAGGGCGAGCGCCTTGTTGCTCAGGACGCCGAGTGCTTGAAAGTGGTGGATGAGGTGTTGGACTTGTTTCCGTGCTTCCCGGCCAAAAACACGCTTATCGTGATTAGCCACTACGATATCCTCGACGCGGTGGTTTCGTTTGCGTTTGGCAATGTTGGGTTGGACGAAAAGAGGAAAACAGATGTCTTTGGCGTGATCTCACAGTTGGGTATTGACAAAACGGGCGACGAGATCAAGCGGTACTTGCGCGACGATTTCCAAGTGCCCCACACCGTGATCAAGGACCTTGTTGAGAACTTTAACTTTACCTGCGAGTTGGAAAAGGCGCGTCCCAAATTGCAAAAGTTGATGGTTGATTCGCCGCACTTGCTCAAGGTGGAGAGAGCATTGTTGCACCTTGTTGACGTGGTTGCCATTTTGAAGAAGATGAACTTGAAAACACAGGTGGTGTTTAATCCCTTGAGCAACTATAACAACAAGTACTACCGGCACGGGATCATGTTCCAGGCGGTGCTCAAGAGCGAAAAGGTACGGCGGTTTACCCGGGTAGTCACTGGCGGAAGGTACGACGCCTTGGTCGCGTCATTTGCCAACGTGACCACGAAATCGATAACCCCGCATGCAGTTGGCTTTTCGTTGACCACGTCGCTTGTGTTTTTCCTCATGAAGAACCTTATGGCCCGGAAGCTCAAGGCGCAAGAGTTGGTGGAATGGCGGGGCTCGCGGTGTGACGTGATTGTATCTTCGACGCAAACAGGGTATATCAGCCAGTGTGGATACGAGTTGATTTCCAGGCTCTGGGCCAAGGGGATCAGCGGCGACGTGTCGTTGGCAAATACCCAAGACGAAATCATTGACCAGGCGTATAGGGATGGGGCATTTTGGGTAGTGTTGATCAAGCAGCCTCCAGCAAAGAGAACCAAGAAATCGAGCTTTAAGCCATTGAGAGTGAAAAACATTCTCAGTGGCAAAGAGAGCGATGTTGAGTATGAAGATTTGGTGGCCCACCTCCAGTCGGAAATGGAGAGCGGAGACGAAAAGTTGGACGAATCGCTGGCTGCTAGCACCGCGCCGCTCGGAGTTGGCAGCAACAGCGGCAACATCAACAGCAACAGCGGCAACAACAACAACAGCAGCAGCAGCAGCAGCAACAACAATAATAACAATAATGATGAGCTACTTGGCCCAACTCGCTCGGTCGACATTGACCAGAAAGTGGTGGTTGTGCACAACGAAGCTCCTCGGGGCCGCAAGAATAAGCGCGACAAGTGGGAATTGGAGAACGACGCCCAAATCGGCGGTACAAACTGCTTGAAGGAACTCGCCGTGGGCCCCGTCATGGCCGTTGATGCGCGGGACGAAATCTTAGACATGATCAGCATAACCTCGATACACCAGCAGGACGAATGGATCAGAAAAGTCGTTTACTCAACAAACAACTTTCCCATGAACTTTGCCATGAATATCCACAATGCGCTACTCAAGGAGGAAAGTAAAGGTCACAAGTGGGCCATTCTTGTGTCGCCAAAGACGCAGCATACTACAATTGTGGACTTGCGTAGGTAGGGGTTCGTACACATACATGTACATGTACATGTATATACATACATATATAAAAGAGAGGAAAGGGGGCAATAGGGTCCTACTCCTACTTTGTGAAATGCTTCTTCCACTCCCAGTACTCCTCGAGGCGCAATTTTCCATACTGCGAATAGTTAAAGTCAATGTTGGAGAGTTCAGACTGTATCATGGCCCAAATCCCCCAGTAGAAGCCCGGTAGACCATAGAATGTCTTGATCTCGTTGATCAAGCTCTCCACCTGCTCCATGGGCGCCTCGAAATCGTTGAGGTAGCCTCTACACCACCTGACAAAAGTGGGGTTCTTGGGCGACGGCGTCGGTATGGCGCTCCTGTCGCAGTTGAACCCCTGCCACTCCGCCAAGTGGTTGGCAATGTCAAACGCCCTTGGTGCGGGCAACATGTACTCGTAGTCGATAAACTTGATGGGGTTATCTTCGAGTGGTGGGAGTTTGTTGGGCACGTTGCCAAAGTCAAAGTCGTCGGAAATGATGACATTGCCGGAAAGCAAATCGCAGTGTGACGACACAACAGGGGGGTTCGAGGAAATGAGCCGCTCCTTCAACCATGAAAATTCTTCCTTGATTATATCCTTGAGGTTTGCCTCGTTCACGTCAACGTCCAAGTTTTGCTGGAACGACGAAATCAAGTCCGGATTTACCGGGACAATGCTTATCCAGTCGTCCAAAAGCTCCCATATGTTGCTAATATACTTTTTGCTCTTGTGCGGCGGCTTCCTCTTGCCAAACGACGACGTTCTCCTCAACCCGAGTTTCAACCCGCGTATCTTTTCAATGCCGCTTTCAATGAGGGTATAGTCCAACTTCTTGTGCCAGTTACCCAACTGCTGCGCAATCAAGGGGTAAATCGCTTCGTGCGAAAGCTCGGCCGGCTCGAGCGACCTCCCTGAGAGGTACCCGTACACCATGCCGTTTTTGAACCGGGCATAGACGGGAGGGGCCAAGTTGATGGAGTTGAGTATCAAGTGCGATATAAACTCGCGGTGCCTGTCTATAATGAGGTTTGTGCCGTGGCCATACACACGCACCAAGACCTTTTGGTCGTTGTTGTGCGTGCACTTTAGCAACATATTGGTTATGCCGCCGGTGAGCTGGGTGACCACGATCAACGACTCGTCGGTCCAGGAAAACACCTTCATCAACATTGCCTTGAGGTCTTTGAAATCGTTGTGCAAATTGTCCGACAAGTTAATCACTAGTTTCGGTAAGTAGACCGAATGCGAGGTGTCGCCCTTCTCAGGCGGCGAGGGCGTCCTAGAAAGCTCGGTGTTTTCAGTCTCGGTGTCGGACCCGCTGGGGTTGTTCAACCTGTATAGCAAGTTGCGGTTTTTGAGGTACAACTTGTTGGGGGTGAAATCGGCATCGTCCACGGCTGTTTCTGCGTCCAACTGGCTCTCAATGGAGTTTACCGGCACCAAATGGACCTTGGCATCTGATATAAAGCAATATGCCGACAAGTAATCAGCGGGCTGTGGCTGCTGGGGTGGGGGTGAAATTTCCGACGGTGTCATGGTAGTGTATACGTGTATAGATAGGGTAGATGCACCAAGACAGGGGAGTGATATATATATAATAAAAAAAAAAGGAGCGTCGTGGTGTGGAATGTATGTTCCAGCACGTGTGACCTGTAGCTGAAGTGGTGGTACTGTGGTAGCGGAGGGGACTGTGGTGGTTGTGGTTGATAACGAAAACTTTTCCCACTTTGAGATTAGGGGAAAAGCAAAAGACAAAAAAGCCCTTGACAAAAAGCCCAAGAAAAAAAAATATCTAAGGACAACACAAACAATTGAACAAGAAATCGGGGGGGAAGCGGTAACTCACTGTAGCTGTCACTATTTATGATTGGATGCCACTATGTACAGCGCGGGAGTCGGGCAGTGCTTTGTTAATGGGATTCCTTTTTTTTTTTTTGCTAAGGAGATGCATCTTTGCTAAGGAGATGCATCTTTGTTAATCCGCTGAACCTTTTCTTCTGTTGCTCCCCTATTCTTCCTGTCCCCTCCTTTCCCCCTATTACTTGACTCAAACAAACTCGATACTGACAAGTACAGGGCGATGTAGTTTTCTGTCCCAATATTCTATCAGTGTGGGGGATTTCTACTCGTTGCACATGAAAAGTTGCACTCGTATTCGCCACACCCCCTCACAGACCCCGCGGCTTTCTAACAACAGGCTCTGCTGTTGGTCTGTGTCTAGTCAACTTTTGGCCCACGGTAGTTATTGATAAAGTAGTTGGTAGTTCCTTTACATGACTGATAGAGTGGCGCAAGCTTAAGGATGGCGTGCACATATCTGGTGAGACTGCTCCCCACTCTCTGACCCCTCTTTGAGATTGCGAGGCTGTTGCCATTGCCATTGCCTTTGCCGATTAGCTATCCGGTTCTAAAGTGCTTGGGTAATGTATTTGTGGCAACTTCCCACACAGCGGAGTTGGGCTATCTACTCTAGCTTTTAGTTTTAGCCCGCTCCTCTGTAACCAACATTGACGGCTGCTGCTTATCATACCAAATGTGTACAAGTAACGGCAAACTGTGTGCGGGCTAGCTGCAAAATGTATTGCATGTGGCTAACCTCAAAGCCTCGCTACGTCGTGCGACTCTTTTTTCCCATGTCGTGCTTAAGGAAACACGACATTTCTCTACGCGTCTTTTTTGTTTCTCCACTTCACCAAATACATACAACCTCACTATTTACCAACTACCAGCTACCAACTACCAACAACCAACTGCCAGCTACAAGCAAACATGTATGGGGACACCGCAAACAAGCTTATACTAGATGCCAAGAGATCTTCCAACTTGGCCAATATTCCCTTGTACCAGTCGGATATGGTCAGGGATATCATCAAGGAAATAAGCGACTTGAACAAGGACGCCGAATACTTGCAAGAAGAGGCCGAGCAGCAGCAGCACAAGAGAGAGCAGCAGGCCAAGGGAGGTGTGGGTTACGAAGAAGAAGAAGAGGAAGACAGCAAAGTTAACCAGTGTCAGTTGTTTGTGACGCACTTGTCCATGAGGAGAAACAAGAGGTGCTTGCTTGCATACGAGAAGCTTAGGAGTGACAAGATGGTGGAGTTTGCGTGGTTGAATATCGACCCCAACGAGACAACGCGGAAGGAGATACCCAACTACACCACCCAGCTAGATCTTGACAACTTGAACCACCACGAACAAGACTTTTTCCGGTCGTTCCAGGACTTGCTCATTGGCTACAAGAGCAAATTTGGCGACATTGATCTCAGTGGCGATTTGGACCCGCCCCGGGACATTTTCATCGACGTTCGAGTGATAAAGAACGGGGGCGAAGTCACCACCGAATACGGCTCGTTCAATCTCATCAAGGACTCTCAGTTTTACGTACGAAAGAGCGACGTCGAAAGGTTGATTCAACAGGGCTACCTAGCGGAGATATAGAATAGAGAGTATAGAATAGACATATAAATAGCACATCCAGCGGCGCAGCTACACCTCTTTCATCTCGGCATCGCCATCGGGCTCGTCGTCGCCCCTTAGCAACCGGTCCAAGTGCTCCAACTCATCGTCCAACCTCTTCTTCCCCAACGCCGTATTCTTTTGCTCCACACTAATGGGTAGTATCATAACACCATCCTTGTTCCTATCGTAAGCGCCAATGTTTTCATCCATAATCTTGACCTCTTTCCTCAAGTCAATGGCAATCTGCGAGAGGGTCGAGTATATACTTTCTGTTTGTTTGGTAAAGTCCTGCTTCTCCTTTGACGTATATGTTTGGAACAACGTGGAAAAGTTGTCAAGTAGAGTGACAATCTTTCCATCGGTATCATATAGACTATCTAGCCTCTCCTGGATGAAGTTGTCTGCTTTGTCATCGAGCGAAGCCATGGTAATGATGTTCTTCTGTTGTCAAGGTTATCATTTTTTTTTTTTTTTGTTCTTTGTTTTTTTTTTGTGCCTTCTCCTTCTTCCATTGACCACCACCACCACAACCACACCACCACGACCAACAATGCCAATCGACTTGGGGCTCGGGAGAGTCACCAAGCTACTTAGTGTATTCCACAATCCCCACAATGCATTCAAGTCGGTACATATAGCCGGCACCAACGGCAAAGGGTCGACGTTGGCGTACTTGTCCTCGATATACACCGCTGCCCGTGTGAGGAACGGCAAGTTCACGTCCCCCCACATGGTGGACGTCCACGATTGCATCACCATCAACAACCAAACGTACCCCAAGACCAAGTTTCAGCAGGTGAGTGAGCTTGTTGCGGCAAAGGACCAAGAGCTTGGCCTACGGTGCACTGAGTTTGAGCTCTTGACGGTGACTGCATTCAAGATCTTTGAGATTGAAAAGATTGAGGTTGCGCTCGTTGAAGTTGGCGTGGGGGGCCGGCTCGATGCAACAAATGTGTTGAATCCGTACGTGGGCGAAACTGCGGCTGTCGGCGGTGTTGTTGCTACAGGAATCACGAAAATCGGTATGGACCACGAAGGACTACTAGGGAACACCTTGACAGCCATTGCAAAGGAAAAGGCAGGTATAATGAAACCGGGAGTGCCCTGTTTTGTTGACGCGCTGAATGACGCAGACGTGCTTGCGGTGGTGACATCCCGAGCCAAGGAATTGCCCTGCCGCTCTGAAGAGGTGACGCCCACGGAAAAAGACAAACTGCTTGTGGGGTATAGCCCGTTAAAGGGCTCGTACCAAGTCAACAACCTCGCCATTGCGTTGAGAATAGTCAGGGAGTTGGACACTGTGTTTCCGGTAAGCCATGAGACACTTGTCCAAGGCATAGCGAGCACGCACTGGCCGGGCAGATTACAGCTTTTAAAACACCCAAAAGTGGGCGACATGCTTCTCGATGGCGCCCACAATGAAAGTGCTGCTGTTGAATTGGGAGAGTATTTGCGCCAGCACTACCCTGTAGATGCCGGCCGCATATTCATTGTTGCGATGAGTAAGGGCAAAAGCGTCGATGGATTGTTGAGACATATCGCGGGGGTAAACGACACTATAGTGCCTGTTCTATTCACCCAGCCCGAGGGGATGCCCTGGGTGCACCCCGCGGCCATTGACACCGTTTCCCAGGCGGCGCAAGGGTACTGCGGCGTCGAAGTTGCGGGGCAAAACGCTTATATCCAGGACGCGTTGGAGCACGTTGAAATCATGCGCAACAAAAGGGGCGACAGCCGTCCGCTTATAGTCTGTGGATCTCTCTACTTGTGCGGCGACGTTCTCCGCAGCATGTAGAAATAGATATCTGTAAGTAGTGCTGCAAGTATAAACGCGTAGCAACAAGAAAAATGAAAGAAAGAAAAAAAAAAAAAAAACGAGCAACTCAAGGCACCACCACCACCACATCATGGCATTGACGGAGTTTGAGAGAAAGAGGCAGGAGAATATCCAGCGAAACCGTGAGTTGCTCAAAAGACTCGACTTGGACTCGCTCTCCCAGTCCATTGCGCGCGAATCGCCGTCGCCTTCACCAAGACCAGCAGCCAAGAAGCACAAGACCAGGACAGCAACGGCAAAAGACTCGTCGTCGTCGTCGTCGGAGCCCCCCGAACCCACGCGAAGATCACGGCGTATTGCCGGGATAAAAACAGAGGAAGAGAACCCCAAAGAGTGGGCCAGACTCAAGGAGGAGGAGGAGGCCAAGGAACAAAAGAAGAAGGAGTGGGAGCGGTTGAGGCGCACGCGTCTCTTTGGCGACTTCAAGTTGATTGACTTGATCACGGACAAAAAGGGCGAGTTGAAATTCGAAGACAAGGTGATCAAGAAGGAAGATGGCGCCGAGGGTGGACCCCTGGGGCTGGCCCTTCCCGACGAGGAGATTGACGAGGACAACCGCGTT
The DNA here is from genome assembly GCA_030579015.1 of Zhuliangozyma blackwelliae. Taxonomy (NCBI): domain Eukaryota; kingdom Fungi; phylum Ascomycota; class Pichiomycetes; order Serinales; family Debaryomycetaceae; genus Zhuliangozyma; species Zhuliangozyma blackwelliae. The sequence continues at coordinate 9,095 of JAKTZW010000371.1, read as the reverse complement.
CTTCAGCTTGTAAAGTCGCTTGGGGATAAGTTCTCCGCCGGCGACTTTTACAGCGTCATTCGGGAGGGCCAGAGCACCAGCGGCGGCGACTTGGAATCGGTGAGAAAGACGTTTGACAAGGTGCATGTGTTTTCCAAGTTTGACCCCTTGGATATCAAGATCGCCCACGGCCGAATCTCGTCGATGCACTTCCACCCCAGCACCACTGACCGCGTCGTTGTTGGCGGCGACACTTTGGGAAACGTTGGTATTTGGGCGGTTGATTCCAATGATGCGACCCCGGCCATCACCATCTTGCACCCCCACGGCAAGAACGTGTCCAAGATCCTCACTGCCGAACATGCACCCGAGAAGCTATACACTGCTTCTTACGACGGCAGCATTCGAGAGTTGGACTTGAACAAACTACACTCTTCTGAAGTCGCCTACGTCAGTGACCCGCACGAGCACGGCGACCACCCCTTGGGGGTATCCGACATCAACCAAGTCGACCTGACAATGTACATGACGACGCTCGAAGGCAACTTTTACATGCACGACTTGAGAGAGCCGTTCAAAATAAACAAAGAGGGGTTTTTGCGGTTGCACGATAAAAAGATTGGCGGGTTTGCCATCAACCCCAATGCGTCGCACCAAATCGCCACTGCTTCCTTGGACCGTACTCTACGAATCTGGGACTTGAGGAAAACGGGCGCAGCGCAGTATACCGAGTTTGAAACCGCCGAGCAAGCGCCACACATGTATGGATCCTACAGCTCGCGGTTGTCGGTCTCCTGTGTCGATTGGAACCGGGACAACCACATTGTGTGTAATGGGTACGACGACAACATTTGCCTCTTTGACTATAGCGGGGCAGAAGCAAAGACGGGAAAGCTTCCCGTCATCACCGAGTGGAAATCAGACTTTGTGCCCGAGCCCAAAGAGACGGGCGATAACGGGGTCCCCAACAACTTGCATCCATTCAACAAAATCCGCCACAATTGCCAAACCGGCCGCTGGGTCAGTATCCTCAAGGCGCGGTGGCAGAGGAACCCGCAGGATGGCATCCAGAAGTTTGTCATTGCAAACATGAATCGGGGGTTGGATGTGTACGATCAAAAGGGGAACATACTTGCCCACCTCGACGAGAGTGTCGGTGCCGTTCCTGCCGTGGCGATGTTGCACCCAACCCAGAACTGGGTGGTTGGTGGCAGCGCCAGCGGCAAGGTCTACCTTTTTGAATAACAGGAACCCAAGGAACCCACAGGAACCCACAGGAACCCACAGGAACCCACAGGAACCCACAGGAACCCACAGGACAAGTGGCATCTTAAGCAACACCAGTGTGTTGGGCAAAAATATATATGTCTTTGATATTTATTAATACAAAACCTACCTCGTCCGCGCTTAAGCAGATGGGGTCATGACTTGCCAGACTCTGATGGCGTTGTCGGTGTAACCAGCAAACAAGTTTTGGCCGTCAGCGGACCAGGCCAAGGAGATGGCTTCTGGGTCCTTGGCGTTGGCGCCAATGGCAAATTCTGGCTTCAATTCGTCCAACAAGGATCTTTCTTGCAACTTGAAGATCTTGATGCCGGTGGTGGTGGCAGCAGCCAACCAGTATCTGTTTGGAGAGAAGGCCAAAGCGTGGACCTCAGCCTTGGCGTCCAAGGTGTACAAGGTCTTGTTGGAGTTCAAGTCCCACAAGATGATGACACCGTCCTTGCCGGCAGAGGCACACAACGAACCATCTGGAGACAAAGTGATACAGGAGATGTAACCGGTGTGGCCGATAAAGTCAGCGTTGACGGAGTAGTCAGCCAAGTCCCAAGACTAGATTGTAAGTTAGTATTGACGAGTTCAATGGTGTGCAAAAGCCAGGTTTTTCCTCCTCAGAGATCTTGGTGATAAAGGTTATGTCTCATTCGTTGCAGATGACAACGTCTGAAGTAGCAAATAAAGATGTTCATCACGGTGAGGAAAAAAATTGCAGGAAAAAGAAGCAAACATACCTTAACGGTCTTGTCCCAAGAAGCGGAAATGACAGTGGAAGAGTTTTCAGATGGGGAGATTCTGACAGCAGAGACCCAGTCGTTGTGGCCGTTCAAGGTGGCCATACATTCACCAATGGTGTTCCAAACCTTGACGGTCTTGTCTCTGGAAGCAGAAACAATCTGTCTCAAGTTCTTGGCAATGGAGACGGACAAGACGTCACCAGTGTGGCCAACAAATCTTTGGGTGGTTTCACCGGTTTCCAAGTCCCACAATCTCAAGGTTCTGTCCCAAGAAGCAGACAAAGCGTAGGCGCCGTCAGCGGAGATGGTGACGTCTTGGACAATGTGCGAGTGGCCCTTGAAGGACTTCTTTGGGACACCGTACTGGTTGTCTTCACCACCAGTCAACTTCCATCTGATCAAGGTCTTGTCTCTGGAACCAGACAACAACAAGTCTGGGTGAGCTGGGGTGGTGGCCAAGGAGGTGACCCAGCCGTTGTGTCCTTCTAAGACACCTCTCAAAACTAAAACTTCTTCGGTAGACATTGCTGATGTATAATTAACAAGTGTGTGTTGGTTGGTTGTGTATGAGAAAAAGATGGAAAAAGGATGAAAAAAAAAATTTTTCACTGCGTTTGTCTCCCATCTTTGGATGAGTCCTGTGTATAAGGAGCAACATCCAGTATGGCATCGCACCCCCGTTCTGGAAACTGCACCCTTGGCGCTACCATTTTGTGATCTGAGTGGCAGCTATACTGAGCTCCTCCACAAAAAGTGGAGGTGCGAAAGAGGGGGGGGGTACATAGTAGAAAGCGGGTTTTGTTGTAGTAGTTAGACCTTTTCCCGAGATGATTTCTATAAAGTCCACTAATTTTCCACCGAAATTCTCCAAAATATACCACAAATGTTGAATGTTGAAAGGAAACCAAGACACACAATCCCCACCAGCCGGTAGATTACCGTCAGAGCAGGAGACGCCTGTGACCTACAATTGCGTGCCCACATTCTCTATAGGCATGTAGTTACACGGCGCTACCAAACAAGACTCCCTCTCCCAACGCGTCGTCTCTTTTTAATACAAGTATCCTGAAAAAAAAACAACAAAAAAAAAAGTGAATCACCACCACCACTGCAACCATGGACACGTACGAAACCGAGAAACTCCACCACACGCCCTGGGTCGAAAAGTATAGACCCAAGAACCTTGACGACGTTGCATCGCAAGACCATGCCGTTCGGGTGCTCAAAAAGACAATCATATCGGGAAACCTCCCGCACATGTTGTTCTACGGCCCACCAGGGACGGGTAAAACATCAACGATTCTCGCGCTCGCCAAGCAACTTTATGGCCCGCACCTTTACCGAACAAGAGTGTTGGAATTGAACGCGTCTGACGAGAGAGGGATCAATATTGTGCGTCAAAAGATTAAGAATTTCGCCCGGTTAACAGTGTCGAACCCCACCCCCGACGACTTGAAAAACTACCCGTGTCCGCCATACAAGATTATCATTTTGGATGAGGCGGACTCAATGACGAATGACGCCCAAAGTGCATTGAGAAGGACGATGGAGACGTATGCCAGCGTCACCAGATTCTGTCTCGTGTGTAACTACATCACGAGGGTGATTGACCCCTTGGCGTCCCGGTGCTCCAAGTTTCGGTTCAAGCCGTTGAACAACGAGAATGCGTTGGCCAGGTTGCAGTATGTCGCGAGGGAGGAGGAGTTGAAGTTGGACGACGGCGTGTTGGATGAAGTGTTGAAGATTTCCAACGGCGACTTGCGAAAGGCAATCACGTTTTTGCAAAGCGCATCAAAGTTGAGCCAGTCGGTGGACAAGCCTATTTCGTTTGAAATAATCCGGGAAACCGCGGGGATCTTGCCCGACGACTTGTTGGCGGCGTTGATTGGCAAGTACAAGGCCAAGCAGACAAAGGAGATTGTTGACTTTATAAACAACGTCGTGGTTTTACAGGGCTGGTCGGCGCAACAGTTGATTGATCAATTGCACGACGCGTTGATCACGGACGAGACCATTGACTCGTTGACAAAGAACAAATTGGCCACTATACTCTTTGAGGTTGACAAAAGGTTGAACAACGGCACCGACGAGCACATCCAGTTGCTCAATTTGAGTTTGCAGGTGGCCAAGGTTTTATAGTTTTTTCTGTTTTTTTTTTTTTTTTTTTTTTTTCGTCTTTTCTATGATTGAGCAATATACAAAGAGAATTACTGACGTGGAGGCGGACCTTGTTGCTGGGGACCTTGTTGCTGAGGACCTCCGTGCCCCTGTGGCTGCTGGTGCTGTGGCGGAATCATATACTGCGGAGGTATAAACCTACCCCCGAACTGGGGAGGGATTTGGTTAGGAGGAAACTGTGCCCCTGGTGGTGGTGGTGGCGGCGGCATAAACCCACTGGGGAACATGCCTGGAGGAGGAGGTGGGGGGAAGAACCGCTGGGGGTTGGTTTGATTTGCTTGGCCAGGCTGTCCCAATTGACCGGGGTGTCCTGGTCCCGGATGTCCTGGTCCCGGCTGCCCTGGTTGTCCCGAAGGTGGGCCCATACCTGGTGGATATTTAGAGGGCGGGCCATTCCTAAACCATGGAGGTATTTGGCTGTTGAATTGTGGCGCAAGACCTGGTGGCGCATGGGGATGCGGCTGCATCGGTGGCTGCCTTTGCTGTTGTGGTGGCTGTTGCTGCGGACGTTGTGGTTGTTGCTGTTGCTGCTGCTGCTGCTGCGGTTGATTCTTTGGCACTTCAGGGGAGACTGAAGCTTGGCTCAATTTGGACGACTCTCCCGACTGCTGCTTCATCAACGCAGCTAGACCGTTATGTGGACCAGAACCTTGTGAAGCTGTCTGGTCTTCCTTCCTCGCCATCAACGACATGAAAAAATTATCATTCGTGTTGCCAGAACCCTGGTTCGAGTTTTGTCTCACCACAGGAACCTGTTGTGGATGCGGCTGCGGTTGAGAGTGCACCTGCTGTGGGATAGGCTGTTGAGCCTGTTGCACCGGCTGAACTTGCTGAACCTGTTGCGTCTGTTGCACCTGCTGCGTCTGTTGCACCGGCTGCACCGCCTGAGATGGCAGCGGCTGACCAAAAAACTTGGAAAACCCCGGGGGTGGACCAACAGGAACTTCCCGCTTAACCTCGGGCGACTTGAAAAAGCTCGAAAACCTTGAACTCTTGCCCGAATCAACCTCCCCATCCTGCTCTTCCTTCTTCTCTTGTGGCTGCTTGACAAATGAAAAAAAGTTATCCACCTCATTGCCCACGCCTTCGTCCACCACTTCCACCGGCTCCACCAACTGCTCGTCTTCTCCGTTCCTCTTGCGGTCCTGCACTCTCATCTGCTGTTTCCACTTTTCAAAATCCTCCACAGTCTGGCCCATATTCATCACCGGGCCATCCACACCGGCACCCCCAACTTCCTCCCACACCGGCTCCTTCTCGTCTGCCGCCTCGCCCAAGATCGAGGAGATCTGTTGCGGCGACATGTGGTCCAACTCATTCGCACGCAGGAACCCCGTCTTCCATTCGTGATGATGTTTTCTCAGTCCCCCTCCTCCAGCACCACCAGCGCCAGCACCACCAGCGCCACCGCCACCGCCAGCGCCCCCGCGTTTCTTAAACAGCTGCTGGCTCTCCTTGCCCTCGGCCCGCTGCGACTTCATTCGGTAAAAGGACTTTTCCGGCAACGCCGTCGGCTCAACAATAACAATGGTATCACGCAACGAGAGCAAGTGCTCAATGGTATAGATCCGTTCCTGGCCCGACTTGCTGGGTGGGACCGAGGTGTCAAACACAAGCTCGGGGGTGGATTCCTTGGCAGCGTGGGCCATGGCGCTGTCTAGTAATTTCGACAACGCATTGCTGGGGTCCAAGCCGTGCACCAGCTGCAGCTGCAGTTGCAGTTGCAGTTGCAGTGGATGTGCTTGGGATTGGGATTGGGATGATGTGTGGTCGTATGGTAGTTGCAGTTCCTGTGCATGCAATTGTGGCACTTTCTGCTGATCTTGGGTTGACAAATTGTCTGATATGGATATAATCGACGGATCAACCAATAATGGATTGGAGCTGGACATAGTGGTGCTCTGCGTTGAGTGTGTAATCGCTTCTTTACTCTTCTCTCTGCTGTCTACAATCCCCCTGGTCGACAAAGAGGAAAAAAAAAAAAAATAAAAAAAATTGAGAGTGAAGGGTGATCAGCGGGGGGTAGTGCATACACCAAGCCAGCACCAGCTACCAAAATACATCATCACATTCATTTCTTCTAGTTATTCAAATACGGAATGTTCAACTTCATGATCTCGCGACACATGATGAACCAGTCAATCTCACGTAGACAAACAGTGCCGTCTTCATACCGGTCGTTGCGTTTCTTTTGCCGGAGTTTCTCGTGCTCCTCCCACTTGAATAGCTCATACATAAACCGGAGGTTTGGCTGGATGATAATGTTCAACCTCCGCACTCTCACATAGAGGTACGCTGCTGGTAATGGCACATGCAACCGCCGCATGACCTCGGCAATGACAACCGTGGCGCTCCGCGAAACCCCTACGCGGCAGTGCACGAGGATCTTGGTCCCGCGGTCCTTTTCGTACTCATCATTGATGAATTTGAGAATGCGGGGCAACTGTTGGGTCAATTCGTCAATCCCATCGTCCTCCAAGTTGTTCACCTTAACAACGGTATCCACGCATTGAGTCTTGGTTCCGTGTTTGGGGACAACCGTAAATGTCTCAATGCCATCTTCCTCATCAACAAGTATCTCGTTATTTCGCTTGAACTTGTACCCATTCAACCACGGAAGGGTCTCGCCAACAGAAATGACTTTTTTGATCCCCAACTTGTTGAGTAGTTTCAAACACAGCGCGTGTTTGAGCGAGCCCAAGTACAAGTACGGCAAGACTTTAGACGGTATGCTCCCTTCAACCTCGTTGACCCAATCAATGTCACGGCCCACTTTTTGAAAACCTTCAACATGGTCATCATCATCGTCGTCGTCATCATCGTCATCATCATCATCGTCGTCGTCGTCATCACCAGATTCCGAGTCGGACTCGAACGAGTAGTTCGTTATACCTCCTAGCCGCAGCGACACTTTCCGCGCCGGACCAAGCAACAACTCATTGATCTGCTGCGTCGTCAACACCTCCAAGCTCGACCAATCGACTTTCCTCCTCTTGGGACTAAATTTCCGCAACAACGGCTCGAGCTTTCTCAAAATCGTCACGTCGCTGTTGAAGATATAAAACGGTCTCCCGTACGCCATGTGGAGCTCCAACATTGCCTCGTCCAACGGGAGATCCAACGCATACATCAAGTAACAAAATACAAGCAAAGAAGATTCGGTGTACCCATCGGAGCAGTAGATCAAGGAGCTCAACCCCGTGGCGGAGGTGGCTGACGAGTACAAGTAGATCAACTTGCACGTGTTGATAATCAGCTGCAAGTTTTCGGCCTTGCAGTCGCCAATCCCAATACTTCCCAGCGGGGGGAACTCCAAATGGTGGAAATCGCTCGACGACTCGTGCGACGAGATTGTGTATGTGAACAAATAGTGCTGCAAATCCTGCAAGTCCGGAAAAGACGCTTCAGAATGGCACTGGATAAAGAGACGCCAGTTTGCCCTTGGGGGCGATAGGTATTTGAGCAAATTGTCGCTGGTGAACTTCTGCGACACCGTCGTGTTTTTGGGGTCGCAGTACGAGTCGCCAAGACTGTCGTTGGCGTACTGCACCGGTATCGCCTCCAAGATGTGGTGGAGCATGATTTGGTGGTCCCAATAGTTTCCCGCCCACACGTTTTGGTGCAACTTTGTCGCGCTTGACATGCGCGTGGTCTCCACCTTTTCGCTGAGCTGGAAATCATTGTCCCAAAGAAGCAATGGGTCCAACGACCGGTGGAACAACCCCTGGGTGTCGATTTTGGAGATGCTGGAAAACACCTTCAACGGCACCGACAATGTGGTTTCCACCGACTCGTACAAGCCCGACAAATCGTCCGTCAAGATAAACACATTGTACTCCGTGCCCTCGCCCCGTTGCGCAAGCTTCAAGACCCTGGCCATGGATTCGATTTTCTCAGCGTCGGTGCCGTAGAGCACAAAGTCGGAGCACGTGGATAGTTTTGCCACTTGGATGTGGAAATTTCGCAAGGAAATGCCTCTGTCGGGGTCCAAATCTAGAAAGATGGGCAAGACATTCAACTTGATGCAGTCCGCCACTAAAACATCCACCATCTCGTCGTGACTGCTGTCGTTGCCATGGTTAATGATGCCCTTTACAATGTCGCGGATTTCGCCTCTTGAAACGTCAATCTTGTGAAGCACTTCGGTGATTTCTATAGTGTTGTGGAGCTGCACAGGTATGGTTTCGTCGGTGATGCACATGAGGAAGCGGATGTGTTGTGGCCGCGTGAGGTTAAAGTCAACAAAGGTCTCGCTGGCGGTGGTGGTGGTGGTGGTGGTGCTGTCGCCTAGTTTCTGCTGCAACTGCTGCTGCTGGTACAAAAAGAATGACTTTTGGGCAAAGTTGTCCTTGTGCAAGCCATGGAGCCAGGGAAACATGTCCTTGGTCTCGGGCAAGCACGAGTTAAAGTACCAATGGAAAACCTCTCCCAACTGCAGGATATTGAGGGCTTTGATGTCTAGGTTGCACTCCTTGTACTCGGGTAGGCTTGCAAAAAAGGGCGTGGATGGATCCAACGGGTTGGTGTCGATATTCAACTTGGCCGTCTTGTACCCAATGCCATCGCACACGTCACAAAGCTCGTCTCTCCGTCCGTCGCTCTCCTCGTCGTCCTCGTATATCTCCACCGAGGTGACGTCGTTGAAGCTTTTGAGTCTGGCTCTAAACCGATCTCTTTCGTAAACCAAGTCGTTTCCGGAAGACGAGGATCGTTTAAAGGCGCGGTGTTCTGGCGACGACGCCGACAAGTTTGCGTCGCTGGCGGTTGGCGTGGGAGAGGAAGTCGAGGCGGATTCGCTGTCAATGCTTGGCGGGGGCAGTATATGCGACATAATGTTGGCAGGAGCAGTTGTGGCAGTGCTCATGTTGCTGAGCATCAGCGCCGCAGGGTGGGGAGACGGGGGCAATGGGTAAAGAAAAAAGG